>DWJN01002502.1:0-15157 GCA_018248895.1 Carystus phorcus
GGGCTCCCCTACTACGTATAGGTAATCTATACTTCTATACTAATAATATAAAGCTGAAGAGTTTGTTTGTTTGATTGATTGTTTGAACGGGTTAATCTCAGGAACTACTGGACCGATTTGAAAAATTCTCTTAGTGTAAGATAGTCCATTTATGGAGGGAGGCTATAGGTTTTATAACATCTCGCTACGATAAAAAGGACAGGAGCAGCAAAAAAAAATATTGCGAAAACGGCAAATTTTAAACTTACACAAAAATCATTTATTACAATATTGTTCACCTCTAAAAGATCTAAATAAAAGTCTTTGACAGCACAAGTCTAGGTTTTACGGCTAACTCGCTATAACCATTTTTATGTATTTATCACAATAGTTCTAAAATAATATTTTACATGGCAAAACAACGTTAGCTGGGATCAGCTAGTCTTAAATATACTAAAGTATGTACTTTACATTACATGAGGTATGGTTATTTTTTGAAGTATGACGAACTATTAAATTACCCAAAGTGGTTATCGATAGAGATAAAAACATTTTTGGATTACTAAGGGGCTGTGCAACATCGAGCGTAATCATTGAACAGATTTCGATGGTAGCTGGCATGTTCATAGCTTATATTCCGGTGTTCTCTCTATAATACTTTTCATCCCAGAAAAAAGGTTTGTTACCACGCAATAACATCTTAACGTTAATATGGCAACTCTGCTAAAAGGTTAACAAATAATGTTTGGTTATCTAAATATATATAACTCAATGGTGACTGACTGACTGACATAGAGATTCAATCAACGCACAGCCCAAACCACTGGACGGATCGGGCTGAAATTTGACACGTAGGTAGATGTTATAACACAGGCATCCGTTAAGAAAGGATTTTGATCAATTCTACCCCCAAGGGGATAAAATAAGGGATGAAGGTTTCTTTACGGGAGCGAAGCCGCGGGCAAAATCTCGTAGTTAATATATTGCAATAAACGATTATATTTCTTACTAGAACGCCAGCAAACTTTGTTTTGCCATATAAATTATTATTTAAGAACTATTTTTATAACCGTAAAAATGGTTATAGTATGTTAACCTTAAAAGGTAGACATATGCTGTCGCGGACTTTTATTTAGATCATTGTCAATAAATTATAATAAGTGTCTCACGGCTATTATATTTCACTTAACGTAAAATTAATATTTACTTAAATTAAAATAAGAATCAGTAATCGTGAGCAACCGTTACATTCTAATGGTATTACTTGTTATTAACTATATTAATTGCCCACCCATTTAAAATTTAAATTATTAATTGATCGCAGGGACACAGCTTAGGGCGAAAGTCGGTAAGTATAATAATTAAAGTTAATAATCGTTTTGTCGTCGTATTAAATAATCCGATTCCGAAGTCATCAAGTGTCTCTCACCGCCAGTTTCTGAAAGGCTTGTCAAAATTTCGTTCATCTAACACGCATATTAACGTGAAAGTTCTATGAAGTCAATTCGAGATCTGAAACGTTGATTAGCGAACAATTTCTCAATAATCATGCTTTCTGCAACCCAATTGACGTTTGACAATAGATTTGACAGTCAATTTCTTAATTTTTTCGTGGATCAGCCTTTCAGAAACCGGCCGTCAGTCTCTCAAAAATGCATGACAAGTACAAACTTTCGAAAAAAGAAAGAATTATTCAAGTCGGTTAAAAATAACTTACGATTTAACGTCGGACTTCACACCTTTTGAAGTTGATCTGCTTTTGTCTTTTTTGGTAGTCTTTTGGGGTGAAAGTGTCGTTGGTGGACCTGGTTTGTTGGTCTGTTGAGGTGAAGGTTTGATTGTTGGACCTGGTTTGTTGGTCTCTTGAGGTGGAGATATGGTTTTTGGAGCAGGTTTTGTGATCTCTTGGGGTGAAGGTGTGGTTGTTGGAACTGGTTTGTTGGTCTCTTGAGGTGAAGGTGTGGTTGGTGGAACTGGATTGTTGGTCTCTTGAGCTGAAAGTTTGGTTGTTGGAACTGGTTTGTTGGTCTGTTGAGGTGAAGGTTTGGTTGTTGGACCTGGTTTGTTGGTCTGTTGAGGTGAAGGTGTGGTTGTTGGAACTGGTTTGGTGGTCTGTTGATGTGAAGGTGTGGTTGTTGGACCTGGTGTGTTGGTCTGTTGATGTGAAGGGGTGGTTGTTGGACCTGGTTTGTTGGTCTGTTGATGTGAAGGTGTGGTTGTTGGACCTGGTTTGTTGTTCTGTTGAGGTGAAGGTTTGGTTGTTGGACCTGGTTTGTTTGTCTGTTGAGGTGAAGGTGTGGTTGGTGGACCTGGTTTATTGCTCTCTTCGGGTGAAGGAACGGCTGGTGGATTTGGTTTTTGGTCTTTAGGTAAAGTTGTCGGAAATCTGCAAGGGAACAAAGATATGAATATTAATATGGCCTGACTATAATAATATTTAGTTTTAAATTGTTAGTTTGGTTTAAATTGAGGTTTAAGTTGAGATTAAAATCGAGATGAGAGTTGATGTTAGGTACTTAAATTCTAATTCGCAATGCCCCCTGGTGTTACAGTACATTTACTGGCGATGGATATCGATACTTGATTAATAATTAATACTATAAATTAAACCACAAATATTAACGACTACTACTACCAACTAGTTCATATATTGCAGAGATTACTAATAAATTACACTTACCCGTGATTATCACACACCGCCTGAAAAAAAAAATGTTTTTAAGAACACGCACTTATAACAAATTGCATTCAATTGAAACACTAATGCAAGTCGTTTATAATTTTGTAACCTTGAGTATTATCATGAGATATTCATAACAAGTGACATGAATAGACTTAGTTAAGTTGAACCTAAAAAGGTCCTTACTCGATTCATTTACTATTAGGTTCTTATTCGATCGTATTATGGTGGTATTCCAATTACTGCATCGATCTTTAATACATGTATCAATTAAATAAAGAATTTTAGGGCTCAGTAAATAAAAATGACGTCAAAAGATTACGTTAATAAACATATGAATACAGTCAAAGTAATAAAAAAATACTTGTTTATTATTCCAGAACATAAGTTTGTTACACTGCTGTGGTATCTTTCCATTTAAGTATAAAAATCACTAGTGTTTGAAAAATAAATTATAAATAAAATAATACAATTAAATAATTAGCACTGAAAGTCTGTCTACAGAATAATACACTCTAAGATATTTTTTATAATTGTATATAACTGTCTGTGTCCAGATTAACAATAAATAAAATAAAATTAATAAATATACTAAGGTATATTCTGAAATATGTTATTATATTATAAACGTATGTGCATAATTATAGTTAAATAATCAATATGTGGAAAGTGAGATAAAGGTTAATAATTATATATATTGCTAAGGGTTCTGTGTTTTTATTGTTATACATATTTTAGTAATAAAGACAAGCGTATTATTAATTAATTATTTAAAGCAAAGTTATAAAATACAAATATACATTTATTACATATTTCAGAGTTTAGAATAAATACTTACCACTACACTAAAAATAAATATGAATATTAGTAACTTCATTATAAATATTTGAAGTACATTAAAAGTTAGTGAACCGTTATGCTTCCCGAGTCCAAATGCCGTTTGGTAAATTAATTTCACACTCGAGTTTTCCTCTTTCCTTATTAAAAAAATATTATTAGTAAATTATAACTACACCAATATCTAACGATATAAAAGTTTGTTCGTAAAAGTGTATGTATAGGTAATAAATTAACTATAATTGAATAATTGAATGAATTTAATGTCGAAAATCGATAACTGAATTTAAGGAATCATTGTTTTTATATCCAAACGTGACATAAATAATTTGCTACTCTAACGAATTACAATGTCCTGTAATGTTAGATATAAGTTGGCATGAAATAAACAAATATAGTAAATAAATTTGTACGAATTGTCGTAAAAACTACCCGCCAGACTACCTGTTCGAAAGATAACGCATACAAACAGCATAGTTTTAGCAGTATAGTATACTTGCTGGCTACACGATTCTAGAGCAGCCCTGACCTATTTAGTTAGAAATATATTTTTTAACTGTTGTCGCTTTTAAGAATTAAACAAGGTAGTTGATTAAAAAACAGAGTGGTTACCTGTGGTTTCCCCACCTAATCGCTTATTGGGAGGATATAAAAGCGGACTGCAATGAATAAACCAGGCAGCACAGGGCCCAAGGGCTCACCTCCCAGGACCGGTCCGTATTTACAGACTGCGAAAGAAACCCCCCCCCACCCCACAGGGGACATATCGTCCCAAGGGTTCCGCACGCCCACTCCAGGATGCTGCGAATACCATATGATGAAACCGGGCAGTATTCTGCAGTTCTTCAATTGTCTAACAATACATTATGTTATTTGTTGGTAAGATGTTAAGTGCTATGCTAAGTTTATGTTGTTAAGTGTTTGGAATGTAAGTACAATGTAAGTACGACAGTGTTAAAATTATCTAGCAGAATGAATGATTTTAATAAGTCTAATGTCATGATTCTTTCATTATTTCAGAAACTCCGAGTCAATATTGAGCAACCCATGCTTTTAGAGCCGCGACATTCATTTTATCGTCAGTAAATTTGATCTTATGTTAAAAAATATTTTTTTCTTTTTGGCTTGATTCCCTAAAAGCGTGTTTTAGGATTTTTTATATATTTTTTGCTTTTTATTTCCATTAGATCTAAAACAACCGTTTTCAATATTTACTGATATGTTATTAATATGTATGTAAATCGCACACTAAATACTTTTTTAATCTCATGCAAAGGATGGAATTATTGCATGGTCATCGGTCTTTGACACATGTGCCATGTTTAAATTAAATTTGATCCCTTAAAATAGGGCAACATCCAGCTCAAAATAGTCGAAATTTCGAAAATCTCGATAAATTATATCGGCTTATTTAATTGCAGTTAGTTTTGTACTATTTATTACGTAGCCAGAATTTCCTGAACTCAACAAGCCTTTTTCCTCTTTACATGTAGTTAGATTAAGTTTAATTAATATTATGAGTAATATTGCTATAAATTGCCTGTTATTTTTATTAATATCTACGTTACCCTCGCATTATTAGATAAACTTATTGAACAAACTAGGTTTTTCCCGCGAGTTCGCCCGCTAAAAAATACCTTGATTTGACCCAGAAATTTACATGATCGTTAAGCCTATATCACTTAAATCTTAAAAGAGTAATTTTTTTGATATTTGATATTCATAATATATCTTTAAGATAATATGGACCCTGTTAAGCAGAAAAGATCCATCAGCATTTTTGTAATTTTGAGTAAATCTACCTTTTTCAAAATCGGCGGTGTCATGAGACATAACATGTACATTTTTAAAGCAATATAATAGTGCCTTTTCATTGGTAGCATTTCTGTAATTCCTGAAAAACTTGATTAGTAGATTATATATGTAAATCGATTTCATATAATATGTTGACTGGATCTTTTCTGCTTAACAGGGTCCAAATATATTTTATTATATCGTTTTCTAAGTCTACTATCTAGTATTGTATCTAGTCATATTGAGGTAGTTATGAAAATAATGTAATTCGCCATCTTCTACCGGCGGCCATCTTGGTTTTACAATGATACAGAATGTAATAAATTGTATTGTCATCACTTAAAGGTGTGTACCTACCTTAAATTAGATCAATCGAATTCGAATACTAAATTTGACCCAAATTTACAGGGCAGGCTAAATACAACCGTTTAAGAAGGAAACTTCTACACTATAATAAAGACTAAATTTTAATGAGATAGTCTTGTATATATTTTTATAAACTCTTCAACCTTGGTGTTAGTTTTGACATGTTAATATTTGAATCACTTTTTAGGTTGAATCACTATTTACTAGTAGTTTTTTTATTTATTTTTTCAGTCAATTGCGTAAAGGAATCGTTAGAATTTTTGAACCTGTGAACGTTTCGCATGCTCAGAAACGTTGAGAACAACATTGTTGTAAAGTATTAATTAAAGAACAGCATTTGATGCTATTTTCACTTTCCTGTTACTGTTCCACTTATAATAATGGTATACATACTACATAATGATATACATAATTCTAATATACCGATATCTCTACAAAATACATTATAGTTATTTCTTACATATAGGAATATATACTATGTATATTCTAAAGTTATTCAGATTATCTTAGGAAAAATCTATACCTTCTATTAGAAAAACTTTAACGGTGTCAAATCAGTACATTCTTTTTTTTTTTAATATAGGTAGGCTTTGTTATCGATACATCAGGTGCGATATAAAAATTCCGTCACTTGTGTTGGCCACTTTATGGCTCTAGCCGCGCTTGAATAGCGTGACGGAGTTTTAGGCCTCCTCATGTGTAAAAAAACCCGAGCACTATATTGGGCCATTAAATAGTTAACTTGTTTATTTTCTCAGTACTTATCAGATCTGATACTCGTAGGATATCAAATTCTAACATAGTACGTAGTATGAAAACGTATATACGAAATAAAAGAGGATTAAATTATCCCACTTAGCAGATAAAATTTGAATCATTAAATATCTTAATTATTTACTGTAATTGCATCAAAACATTTGAAAGGTTTTATTAAGAGATTTTTGTAGTCTTTTCCAAGGTTCGACGAAAAATAACGTAAAGATATTTAATTATTCATATTGTATCTGCTAACTGGGATAAGTTTAACGCAAGAGAGAAAATAATGCCGCCCAACTTGCATCAGGCGCAACCACTATTTATTTTGAATAAAATAAGCAAAACTTCTTTAATTACTTTATTGCACAAATATTTACAATATTTTTAGTTATTAAAAAAATATATTCAGATATTATGTATTTAAATACATTAAACAATCCGATGTATAAATTCAATTTTCGTTTTAATACATTCTTATAAATTATAATATCTACAAAAATTTTGAAAACAATAAAACAAAAATAAGGACATTCCGTTAGAAAACAACAAAATGATGTTAAGGGAGATTAAAATATTTCTAATCATTCTATATAATATGTATGTCTATCTATTGCTTTCATTCATTCCTTATCTATTGGCCACATTTTATAGAAAATTAGTGCAATTTAATATTGCCATTGCATCAGAACAATTTAATTGAAGCTACAATATTTTAAAACTCTTTGATAGAAAATATTTATCTCAATTGCTAACTTATAAGTAAATACTCCAAATGAATTAATATATGTATTTAGAATGTATTAAAAAAATACGTGACCTAGTAGTAGAATATTTTATTTTCATGTACCGATCAATTATATTCCATGACAGCTCAAACTTTTTATTTTTTATAAATAATGAATCATTTTAAGAAGTCGTCAATTCTATAATTAAATAAAGATTTAATATAAATAATTTAAACTCCATCACATTAATATAACTATTTCTTAGTAACTTTATTTTGTATTAAATATTGATTTTAGCTTTTCCTGTTTTGCACAAGTTTATCAACAAATTAATATATACATATTTTATACCTCTCTAATATGACTCTTATAGTCACATATTAAACGTATGGGGCACCCTTAGGTCCACCTTTATACAAATAATCACATTATCTAGATATATATGGAAGAAAATCTTGCGCCCTTAACTTGACCTACATGCAGTTATTACAATTTCCTTAAAAATTTACACTCACATCCAGCTCGGATAATAATTGTAAAAGATATCCGTGACAGGATGACCGGGTTTATGGGAATATAACCCCCAAGGTTATGTCTGAGTATATCAATACAATAATAGTAAATAGTATTTTACCGACAGACAGAGGTCTTAGCATTACATTATAATATCATACTATCTACATATCTCTTTTCTATTATTTATGAAAATTTTCATGTCTTGCAATAATTCATGAATTTGAAGAATAAAAATAAAATTAATGCAATAAAACTAAACATCCGAAAATGAATTATATTTTGAAAAACTAGAAAAAACATATGTTTGTAGCCGAACTAAAAGAAAGATTTTTTAGATATAAATAGTTTGTTTTTTATACTATAATTTATTTAACTATGAACGTCGCTGTTAAGACTTAATTAAGTTAGTATAGCCTCATGTTTCAGCAACTTAGTTTTACAAATATTTTGATACTTAAATAGATAAAAGATAAGTATCACTATCATATACATTTAAAATTAATGCTGATATTAAGGGTATAACATGTAAGTTTGAATTTAATTTAAAAAACAACGTTTAACGCTGTTATGATCGTAATCGACATTAAATTTTATATTTTATAATAATAATAACTTTTTAAAGTACTACATATGTTAATAAGACTACTAATCTATTGTACAAATTAATTTGTAATGTAAAAACTAATTTTGTTCGTATTAATTCACTTACAAAATGTATATTTGAACTCTGGTGGTTTTTAATGCATCAATGTGTGTTTTTCAAACAAAACAGAATTGATCTCCTTATAATCGCATGTCTTTCGTAATTTGTACTAGGACTAGGAAATGAATGTATAATTTAAGCTTTGCTTGAAACGCATGCACTTATATTGTTGTCATTTCATTTGGATCTTCTGTGTTTTCTAACAGTTGAAGTGAAACTGCTTTCTTTGGATCATCAGATTCATTTTCGTTTAAATAATCATTGCTGTTATCTTCATAGTTCTTCCGGATCAATGTATTCGGGATAGTGAACAATTCATTGAGATAATCAGCACCTGTAATAATTAAGATATAGGTTGTACGTTTTGTTTTAAAATTTTTTAAATTTGCGAAAATAGCCGACTGCACCTCTGATAAAATTCGTTGGAAATTTTATTTACCAGTCATGGCAGATAGCAATGCGACATTCAAATTGTTAATTATCGCTGGATTGGATCATGATAATATTGTGAAAAAAACTGCATTATTGAGAGTTATAACACTTCTATCTGTAAAATTTGCTAATTCTCAATTGGCATAGAGTGTTAGCTATAATCTAACAATATTTTTATAGTTACAAATATGATATTGTTATTGATAACTCACCGTTATTAGTGGGTTTTGCTCCGTATTCCTTCCTCTTCCTCCAGATATACCCAATAGTGATGATTACTATCGTCACCAGCAATATGCCAATACATCCTCCTAGTACCCAAGTTATTTGAAGACCGGCAAGACTGCAATCAATATTATTCAAAGTCAATTATCTTTAAGATCTTAAATTAATAAAGATCTATACGCACACGAAACCATTGATATTTTTGAATGATGATTGATTTTGCTACCGGAATCATCAAAATAAACATAATAGTATATTTAAACATTAATTATTACATTGGTCTTCTGTTTATGTGTAAAATTTTAGAACTATGATCACACTACGGCGCGAAGTAACTATATGATTAGATAGCGTACTTAAGTTATTCTTTAATTGTGTTAAGCGTATTAGTAGTAAAATAGAATATGTAGGTGCAAATCCAATATTAAAGAGTAATAAGTTTGTTCTCATTTGTTCACTACAAAATCCTGAACTATCCCAAATAAGGTAACTAATTCTAAATACCTAGTAGATGATGCTGCCTCCACAGGCACATCTGTCGTGGAGTAACAAGGCCTTCCGTCAACACACTGACAGTTCTCTTCAGCACATGTAGCATTGCACTTATCACAGCTTTCCCTGCAAGGATTACCGAACATAAGTATCATAAGGTATGAAATGAATTTGTCTAGTGTCATATTTGTAATAAATATCAAAACTTACGGTACGATGCATGAATTGTTAAAAAGCTGATATCCAGATTTGCACAAGCACTGTCCATCAATATGGCATTTTCCATTGTTACATTCTCCAATGCAAGGTTTATAGCAAATGGACTGCGTTAAATCTTTCATATAACCTTCATTACAAGCACACTTTTCAGGCGATTCGCAAAATCCGTTCTCACAAGTGAACGAGCACACTGGTTTACATGTTCCGTTGATTCTCTCAAAACCTTCGTCACAGTGACAATTGTCTGGAGATACACAAACACCGTGTTCGCATGATACACAGAATGGTCTGCAAACAGTATCATTAAGTTTTTCGAATCCGGGAAGACAGCCACAAGTATTGGGAGAAACACAATTTGCTTCGACGCATCCATCTTTACAAATTGGTTGACATTTAAATTTATCTTCGCTGTTTAATTCGTAGCCTTCATTACATGTGCATCTATCAGGAGCAGAACAATACCCATTCAAACAAGTTTCGGTACATATTGGTGTGCAGTTTATTCCATCTGTTTTGGAATAGCCATCTAAACAGATACATTGGTTCGGTGCGATACATTCTCCGTTGTCGCAATCGTCGCATTTTGGCTTACAAACCCAGGAGCTTACACTTTCAAACCCTCTTAGACAATCACACTTATTAGGCTCGACACAAGTAGCATTAACACAAGGTTTTTCACATATAGGATGGCATAATGATTTATTCGATTGATCAATACTGTACCCTACATTACATTCACAGGTGTTGGGTGCTACACACCTGCCATTATTGCATCCCTCGCTACAAAAAGGTACACAGGTGGAGTTTTTAAGTATATAACCATTCTCACATGTACACGTGTTTGGAGCTGTACAGTTGCCATTGACACAGTTATCACATTTTGGTTTGCATTCTAATGTATGCGGATCATTGACATACCCCTCTGGACATATGGGAGCACAATGTGTGGCATTGTGTTCTATAAATCCTTCTTTACAAATGCATTTATCATCATCCACACAATTCGCGTTAACGCAAGGTGGATTGCAGAGCGGCTCTTCACAGGTAATATTGTTTTTTAGAATTAATGGTGGATCACAGGCACAAACGTCTGGCTGTATACAATGCCCTCGGAGACAGCCACGCTTACAATCGGGTACGCATTTACTTTCAATGGCCGATGGAATCCATCCTTCGCAGCATGAAGATCTCAACTCTGTTACCATCTTTTTCTGGAAAACAATTAATAAAAATTTTAAATGTTAAAAAAATAAGCTGCTTTTATTCCATTATTCAGCATTTTAAAAATAATGGATTATTCAATTTTGAATTTATCCTTTATTTAATTTTTCGTCCTCGAAATTCACAGAACTAAATAGGAAATGAGACCAGAAGAAAGTGCAGAAGAGAGAGAGGATACTCTCCAACTCTCAAAATTCCAACTGAACATGACGAATAACTTAGCGGCTAAATCAATCTAATTAGAAAAAGCATTATTTAAAAGATATGCTGATATTCTCTCGCCGTTTTTTTTACTTTTTATAAGGGACCGTTTTATGCAAAATATTCGATGTTCATAACTGTATTTGTAAATGAACTAGCTATCCTAGCTGATGTTATTTTGCATCATATAACAAACAGTTCATTTCTATCGAATCAAATTGTAAATCTAAACCATTCTCAAATCCATTCAAACACACAGTAATAATATCATCAAGATCGGTCTAACCGTTTAGGCGGAGTTCAGTGGCATACACACGAACGGAAGAAATATATATGTATATAAAGATACACGAAATAATAAAAAGCGAAACTTACAACAATCCTCGTACATATGCCTTTACTGTTGTTTCTGCACCTAGTGGTCACCATCCTAGTTTTAGGTACTTTGAAGCTGAAAAAATTAATAATAATCGTTATGACAATAAGATATCCGATGATTATTGTATGTTAATTAATTTTCGTGTGAAATTTATCAATAAATATATTTAGGCCGTCCTTATCAAGCTGTGCTTTCACATGTTCCTTAAACTTTTCAATAGCTAAATCTCTAATAAGCTTTGGAATTTTATTATAAAAACGAATACCGAACTTCATAAAAGTTCGTTACATTTTACGTACATAATAAAGGGCGTAATTTAACTAATTTGCTAAGTATAGTCACTCCATAATCTATACATATAATACAACTGTAACAGATCGCTATCTGTACATGTCAAATATTTTTAAAAATTCATAATGAAGCCTTTATACACGTAAGAGAACCCAAAACAAAGATTTTTCATTTTGACTATCTATCTTTATGTTTGTGCACGCTATTCTAAGAACGGCATATCCGGATGCAGTTTTTAAAATTATATTATGCTCTACATAACGTTTATTTTATTTTTTTCATTTAAATCGGTTAACAAATAAAGAAGTTATGTCAATTTATGTCAATCACTCATTGACTCTTATGTCAAACGAAGTTGGCCGAGTCGCCTAATACATAAAAAAAATAAGTTGCAACTTCTATCTTTTCAAAAATTACTGAATGAGTTTTCATACGGTTGTTATTAATGTACAGAGTGATTAAAGAGGAGGATTAAGACGTATATAGACGTTAAAAGTTAATAGTTCATTACAGTTTTGTGTAATTTGGTTGAAATATGTCGATAATTGCTAGATGCTGGTAAAAATAAAGTCGATTGGAAACTTGAAACTTAAACTAACTTAAACAACGAACATGTTAGATACAATATAAACACACATTGACATGTTATGGTGACACTAATTCTAAAAAGGTTTATACGTAAATAATAATTGAAAATAAACACAATAAAAATGTCAAGATTTAAACAACGAGCTTAACGATATTCTCTACTTACTTCTTTATTACTACTACCTCACTTCTAATATTAAAAACTAGTTTATCCAGGTTCCTTAAGTTTTTCTAACCATATCTTATAGCGCTTCATTATGTCAAACAAACAAAGGTTCCAAGGAACATTGACCGGACAGTCAAAAACAAAGTACATATGCTCTATTAATAACTGGTTACACAGGATTATTATTACGGTTCACATATATGTTCGTGTATCAAGTATTTAAATACTTGTGACTCATGTCTTAATATGTTACTTTACGCTTTTGTTTTAATATGGGCTTACAAAGAGCGGAGACGGTTACAGCCACAATGAAGTTCATCAACTTGGTTTCAGGTTGCAGATACGTCGCCCTCTATCTAACCATCTTTACACCATTCTACACCATCATCTTTATACATCTTCATAAGCAACATCTTTGTCGTATCTATTAAAAAGAGTGGAGGTTCCAGAACGCTCCCTTGTCGACCCCATTGGGCATTTCCTCTATACGGAAGAGGTATATCTTCCTGGTACGTAAAATACGATCTAGTTTTAATTCATCTTAGTATTGCGGCAGACTAGAATACAAAACCCAATTCTACGCCGACAGACCAGTGTCATAGCAGGCGGCAGACGCAGACATGCTTGGCGGTAACACTACTGCTAAAGATTATATTATCAATATTATTATTAAATAATTAATACTATTGTTCGGAATGACGAGTACAAATTTCTTTGTGTCAGTAAAAACAATAAAAAAAAAATAAAAAAAAAAAGATTTGAAACAAAACCGGAGGTTCCTGCGACGCGCTGAAAAGTTGTTAATGCTCGCGTATCGGTCACCTATATTTTGTTTTAATATTGAGTAAAAGCGTTACGAATAAAGGAGTTATGGTTATTATAATTATTCGGGATTCATTCGGAGTGTCAAACATACGGTTGTTGGCTGCAGCGATATATGAAATTGAAAGTCACGCGATGGAACACCGAAGTATAATTTTATTCCCAATTAATAATTGGTCTAATTAATAGTATTATTTACCCTCTCTGGGGAACCCCAATCCCTTTACTGTACGGACTGGCTGGGTCTTCCTCAGTATATGAAAGTTGAAGCGCTCGGGTAAGTCGCAAACCAATAGCCGAATGATATGTGCATCGAATTGTTAGGTGCCCGTTTTTGAGTAGTGTCGTGGGGCCCACCGATACCCTTAGTACGATACACTATTATTGATATTATTATATTTCCTTGAAACATTCTGCTGACGCCAAACTACTCGTCATTGAAGCTGCATTTGAAAGCTAGTCCTGCCCTTGGCCTCTATGGGTCCAAAATGCTTTAGTTATATCTTTTGTGCCATGGACGTGACTACTTACCATTACGTAGTTCGTTTACTCGTTTGTCGGCTATTAACATAAAAAATACCATCCGGGTCATCTCAGAAAGACTAAACTAGACAATCCCTAAGAGGCGAATATCCGCAATGCTGTGATAGACATGTTGTATGTAACAGTAGATGACGGTAACAAATAGGCTTTTTTTATGTTATTCCAATTTTATTTATTTATTTTTCTATTAACGTAATAGAATATTAACAAAAAAATATGCTTTAATATTAATTTTCCAGGTGGTTTAATTAGAATGGATCTGATTTATTTAAATAAATTATTATTTCCGTTGAAAATACTGTACTTCAGCACCTACGAGTAGTTTGTGTTTCCAAACACGTTTCTCAAACATATAATAATCGCTTTTCCAATAAAAAAAATCAACTCCATTAAATACGCCGTATTAATTATTCTAATCTCCGAAGTTATACGTATCAAAAAATGGTCAAAAAAATACAGTCGAGATACTAACTTCATTTTTGAAGTCGGTTAAAAACATACAATACATTAGATTACTATGTGCATGATACAATACAAACGTGGTCGCGACTATTTGCTGTTTTAATTGTAAAATATTATCGACACAATTTTTAGTAACCTTTGAGAGATCAAAATTTTTTTTATTCAATAAACCCTTACACTAAAACTTGTTTAAAGAATATTCTAAGCAACTTAATAAATAAATAAATAACGCCACACACTCATAGCCCCACACTAGGATACCCCATGTCGTGGGTGCCATGGATAACACAGAAAGTCAACACAAAATACACACACACCCAGACCGAGAACAGAAATTTAAATTCATCATTTAAATTTCGGCCTCGCTGGAAATCGAACTCAGGACCCTTCGAACGGCGGTCCGGCGTGGTAACCATTACGCCACGCGGGTCGTCTAATGATGACAATTAACCATATTTTTTTTCATATTTTAATATTTATTTATTTTATACCTTACCGTACCAAAAATCATTGCTTTTTTGAAAAAAAATACAGCTTTATATTTATGAAAAAATACATTCAAATTATTAAACGAGTATTAGATTCTAATACGTCCTTCTCCGTTTCATACATTAAAGAATAGATTTTTAATATAAGAATTTTTTCTATTCTGTTCGATATTAATTTACACCTCTGGGCTGAATGTATAAATTAGACAGTCTCCTATGTAAACCCATATATAAAATAGGAGAAGATAAAGATGAATCATTCTACATGTGTA
>DWJN01002503.1:0-15156 GCA_018248895.1 Carystus phorcus
TAACCCACTATAAGCATTTTTATGGTTATCAAAATAGTTCTAAAATAATAATTTATATGGCGAAACAAAGTTTGCTGAATCATCTAGTTGTTAATAAACACGTGTGACCCGCAAATTTTCTGATACAGTGTGGACATACATTTTAAAATAACATTTATCTATACTTAACTTAGCAAAATAGTATTTTAATACGAGTAGTAAACTTAAATTCGTAGCAAAAACTTTTTTTTTAATGTGTATACCCTATTTGATTCCCGTACATATTTTCTATCGAGTGGAGTTATGAATCTAAATTATTCTGTGAATCCACTCAAACACACACAAAAAAAATCATTAAACCCGGAGTTAATCATGTAGGATAATTCAGTGACATACAGACGTACAGAACAGTAACAGTATATTAGTTAGTTATAGATACAAGTCCAAATGGAAATTTATTTCCCAATTCGCGTTAAAATCTCAATTGTGAGTCGTACAATACAAATAACGCGTGAACCAGCTCCGGCGATATCGTGCGGTCTTGACTCCAATTAGGGATGTGGTTTGAATGGTTAACTATTTTTTTTATTAATTTTATCTGTACATAATTTAAGTTCACACTGCTGTACGTTTTCGGAAGGTAACGCCAAATCTGAACCTTTGAGTTGTATTACTTTCACCTTACCAGTTAGTAAATTAAAGTGTGTGTGCATATTTGTGTGAATAATTCATGTCGTCATAATTTTTGACACAGTACAGAATGGCCATATATGTACAATCTCTAAATGTCCTTTTTGATCGATAATTATAAATTTATTCAGAACATCACAAAAGGGTATTCTAGTATGTAAAAAGTATTGGGGTCAGAGCGAAGAAGAACTGATTTCTTTAACTTCAAGGTTTTGGTTTTTTTTGATAATAGTTTTCTAATCCGTTATTTAGTAAAACTTTGTGTGCTATCGCTTTTAACTTAGGTACATTTTGTATTTTACGGAAACAGATGCATCGTCAAACAAACAAACAAAATAAGAAATTATAACTTGATTAATACGTCAAATTAGTTTGATAACCGGGAGAATTTTAGGGTTATGTTGGGTTTAAGTAAGTACGATTGGCAGCCCTGCGCGGCCCGGGGCAAAGTTTTATTAATCTCCGCTTGTTTGCCTCCGTTAACTGTAAGTACAAGTGTATTTTCCTGTGCGTAATCCCGGTAAGCCGTTGCTAGGATACGTCACGAACCGGGATCATTAGACAGAGGGAGTTGCGAGGGTCTCCGTGGGTGTAAATTGAGTATAAAGTTTCAGTAAAATACCGCATACCGCGCCTTCACAGTTTGGGTAAGTTCCCACAATAAGAGAATGTAAACTTCGATGGGTTCTTGGGCCAAAGCCGGCCTTAACAGTGGATGAAGCTATACCGAATAGTCTCTCGTAAGGGATGTCGCTGGGATCTAACACCCAGCTTAATCCCAAAGTTACTCGTGTATAGTGATAGGTATTTTCACCAATCTGGCTAGCTGCCATCCTCATTGTAAAATCAAATGTTTTACGTGTGTCGGTTGCAATGTGTACTTCAAATAATACACTCCAGAATCTTTGTATTGTTTGTCTTAAATTAGAATAATTTCTGGAAATAAAAGAATTTATACTTGAAAAAGGAACAATCACGTCCTTTTGACTTATTTTGATGAGAAACTAAAACTTCATAAAATAAATAGAAATGACCACATTTATAAAATATATCGATATGTAATCCGACAATGCCACTCGACGAAAGGTAGATACTAGTTGTCCTTATTTAAACAAAGTTACAGACTTGCTAACACTAATGAATCGATTATTGAAAGAGATTAATTTCATCACGTTTTTACTTATTGCAGAATGACGGTAACGATACGAGATGCAAAATACAAGCGTCCCTGTTTTACTGCCGTACGATTTTATTAATACGCATTGCCTCTTTACACCAATCATTGTTCTCCGAAGCTGCTAACAATAATCTAATATACGTACATAATAAAATATGATCGCTTTTACAATGAACAAAAGAAAAACCGACTTTAATTAAACACGCCCTGTTAAATAATTCGATTCGGTCAAACGCTTCAAGTAAATGCTCACTATTAGGAATAACTCAAAAACTACTCTCCAAATGACGATCAAAGTTATATGAGAACATATGGAAAGCACCAACTTTCGAAAATTAAAAAAAAATCGAAAGCGGTATAACCAGTAATAACTTATAAACAAATACACATAAAAAATACCGTCGAATTGAGAACTTTCTTCTTTTTTCAAGTCGGATAAAAAGGAAAGTATGTGCATCTATGTTTAGTCTTTTCTACATGTTCACTCACCGTCGCCCACTCATGGTTGCAGTGGTAGAATAGAAGGCCGTTGGTATGTACTTACAAGTAAGGGAGTTTATTTGTGGTAGTAGAAAGTTGGTGGTAAAAATGTGTGTTGGAATACTTCTGTCCTATTCTAACAACTTGTAAGGCTCACTTAATCTCGACATAGTGAATGGTGTAAATTGCCTTTATTAACAATATTATGATTTTTTCTTTAATGTTCCAGAATTTTTTAGAATGTGTAAAATTATTTTCAAAATTTAATGAATAAACTAGGAAATTCTTCAACAGTAAAAAATATTAAAAATTTATAACTATAGGTCTAGAATATTTTGGATCATAAAAAGAAACAAGGTAACCTAACAAGGACTTTCAATGTTTAGACTCGAGTGGTCCTATATCAACCTGAAAATATAAGCTGAAATACGTCCCATTAAAATGAAATCCTTCTATTATATAAAGCGATATTAAAGTTACTCTTCTGCTTATAAAAACCCTTTGTAACAATATCAGGGTACTTTTAGATCTACTTATCGAAATCTAATGGATAACTGTTGTTATAGGTATCCTTGGGAAAATATGAACGCTCTATGGCACTTACCGCGCGGACGGAGAGCCGACGTAGAGCAAACAAATCTCGGGTCGATTTCATAAATAACGTAAGAATGGATTGAACAGTTATCGTTATTGAAAAACTTCAGGAAGAAGAGCTTGAAGCTTGGGATTTTTTACCGAGTCGACAAACGATCAGGTAAACCTGATCGATAGTACTTGGTCACTTGAACATCAGTAACATAAAAGGCATTACAAGGCCAATAAACAAAAGAAAAGATAGAAATAATTTACTAGCTCACAAGCCTCCAACCATCGAGTACCACATCGAGTAATTTCTCGGCTGACTCAGCAAGCAGCTAACATATAACATAAGTGGCCTCCACAGAAAGATAATAATATTAATCATATCGTACATACCTATTGTATCCGCCGATTCGAATCGAGCTGAGCCACACGTATCATTATCAGAATTTGTATAGTTGGTGGCAACAAAGAATGAGTATTAAATATGACGTAATTTCTAAGAATCGCGTAACCAAAACAAATTTGTTTACTGTTGTTTTGTGTTATTCAAGGTCTATAATACTTAATCTAGATAAAAGTTGTAACACTTACAAATGGCACGCTGTGATGGCGGCGATCAACAGTAATGGAGGCTAAGAAAGATGGATGAAGCTATTATTGAGTGGATACAAACACGTCGAGGCGTCACTAAGAGGTTTGTATATAAAAATTAATCAAAATAAGTTTTACTGTAACTTGTGATTTGATACGAGATATATTATTATTTAAGAATATGTTTTAAATTATAATGATGGTTGATTAAATTATATACCACCAACAAAGCTGAGATATCTGTAATTTCATGAATTGTGAATTTCCTGACTAAGACTTTTTAACTCATTTGCGTATCGCTTTACATTTAACCGCCTGAAATTTAAGGTGGACGAAGGTCCACATACTTCTGGACCGGTTTTAGTTTCTGTTACAGTTATTTAGAAATCGTTATTTAGAAAAGATACCTCTCCGTAGAAGCATCAAGCCCACTCTTAAGTTTATCCTATCGCAAGTCTGTTCTGAAGCAAATAATTTCCCAAAGAGAATCTTCGGAAGCAATTGTGATAAGACTATGTGGCAGCGTCAATAGAGAAAAGATGAACAGGGCAATTGCAGACATTTTGTTCGTGCAGATTTCTCTTCGTTTTACTCTCAGAAAATCATATGAAGAGTAAGCGGCCTGCCTTGCCTCGATCTAATTCTTCCACTTGAGCAATCAATCAATTTGAACTCCAAGTTTTGACAAAATTGTAATTATTGTAGTATAGAAGTAATTAGTATCCCGAGGTGCACATAGATGGGTACAAACTGTTATCTGCGCATGAAAAATAATTAAGTTTCTACAAATAGTTGAAGTTACATACATATGCATCATATACCAGTAATAAGATCGCTTGTTTTTAGTTGTAAACCCGATAAAGGCAAAGAATTTGATTAATATTTCCCGGAGACATACTTCTCTGTTATATACATATAGTAAGAAGGAAGCAGATTTATTATTATTTTAATGACTAGAGGAAGATTGACGACAGCTTTTATCGAGGGGATCCCCTTTCAGTAGACGACGTCATGAATGTGCGAAAATAAACGAATCCTTCACTGCAGAGGTTTTATTGCGGTTTTTATATCGCATCCCGTGACATATTACCATTATTTAGAAAGAAGAAAGTTTTTTTTATAGCCGCAATTTCCATAATTTGTTTTATTTAGGTGCGTTTTGTTCGTTGGCCTATTTCTCGGTCTGTCGTTTTTTGTTTGGAAGATGCAAATTGATGGATGTTGGAACAAAGAGTGATAGATTACTTGATAGTAAAGTATCAGCTTATATGATATGTGCTTATGTCTGCGGCATCACCACAAAAAATACAAATCCGTTGTATGAACTTTAATATTATCAGGTCCACTATTTTAGGCCGTGTGTAATTGCCAATTAGTCAGCGTTACCATTTTATTAAATAAATTGTAGGTCATTTGTCGTAATAATTAAATAATTTATTAATTAATCTTAATGTTCTGTTCCAAAAGTTAACAACGTTAAGTACGTATGTAAAATTTCCACAAAAGTTAAAGTGTAACAATATAAAATAACTGTAACATCAGTAAGCTCCCTTAATCTAATCACTTTGACTGTCTGAAATAATGTGCTAATGGAATCTAGGTCTACTAGATGTACATAGTTAATCAAATATTGTTAGCGAAGATATAATTAAATTTAATCTAATACAATGATTGATCAAAGCGAGTAGCAGCGAGACCCAAAAACGTAATAATGGAGCAAGGGATGAAATTACCAGAATAAACTTAGAATTTAACTCCATTTTGTGAAACTTTAAAGCGTTGAATTTCAAAAGTTTGTGAAAGGTTATATTCTTTGATAACAACTCGCTGTCCGCTGACGGGACGTTATTATTATGGCTCTTTTTATAACTTTGTTTACGACGGACAAAACTTTTAATAGTACTCCCAGTTAGAATGTTTTAAATGTCCAAATGCCTTATAATCAAGTCGTGACGTAATTTGGGCAATATCCCAGTAAGCGATATATATTTGTATCAGGAATCGTTTTTGGTTGAAGTTCGATTTACTGGGACTGGCTAAATGGGAGATACTGGGACAAGTTAATGTTTGTCCATGTCTATAAGTAAAAAAAATGGAGGACCAGTTTTTAATTTCATGTACTTCTATTACATTACATGTATTTGATCGCTCAGAAATAGTTTGGTATTATAATGAGTAGCTGCTGCGACACAATGATTCGAAAGATGTTAATATCAAAATATCATATCTATTCGTGTAATATATGAAACTGGTAAACGTGACCCCTTATTTGTGTCAATGTAACATTACACTCTAATATTCCTACATTACGATTCTCTGTCCCAGGTAGCACATTAATATTGGCCCCAGTCAGGAATCAAACCCCGAACAACAGTTTTGTAGTCACCGTCTCTACCAACTAGGCTACACAGGGATATTATTTTCATACTACATTTTTTACAAGCACTCTATTAGATTACAAAAATTCTTTTGGTTTTATTATAGCTATATAGATTTTCATGGCATCACTCCAATATATAAAATTGTACTCCGCTAAAGTATGATTTATTGCTCCAAAGTTATCTCAAAAGCTCTTTAGCGATCCGAAGAAATATATTACCGATAAAGCTGCCCCTCGATGCCGCTCGTAACTTACAAAATTATTTCATAGCTCACTAACTACTAAGATTTGCAAACCGTTTTCATTCTCAATAAATTTATTGGACAAAGTTTTCAACTCGATATTTTCCAGTTCACATGCCACGTGTGTCAAAATACTGGGAGTAAGGCACAAGCTGAAGCGGGTACGGAGTAATACAAAACAAAATAATGATAATATAAATGATAGTAATTTTAATGATAATCTTTTGCAACACAGTATACTTGAATTCCTGTTCAGTCATGACTGAGCCGTGCACCTATGTATATATCGGCATATAAAAACATGTGAATGTCCATAACAGTAAAATGTGCACAATTCACGTAAAGTTTGAATAGCAATGTATTTAGTACCAATGTATTCTCTGTTGAGAAAATGTTCTAAGTGGACGAGCGGGGAATGAAAACTACTTTTTGTTTGTTCCTTATCTTGCGTTTTTGTTTCACAGACGTTGTTTTCAGATTTTGCGCCGCTCTTATTGTATTTGTTCATTTATTGTCACGTATACCCTTTGCAACTATGACGGACTACTCTTGTGAATTACACCAAGGGAGCTCAAAAACAAACCGGTGATGGCAAACGAAACATTTCGTTAGTTTATAGTTCCGGCAAAGCAAATACTGGCAGTGTATGGAGTAGTTGGAGTAGTCGTAGCTACTGGAGGGAGGAGAGCTCGCGGCCGATGTTGCTTTGAAGACTTTTCGTAAGTTGTGCAACTTTCTAGTACAGTTAACTAAGTTAGTTGCGAAAAAGGAGCTCTTCAATATATTGCTATAGATACTAAACTATTTTATGCATAAAATAATAGCATTTAGTGCATCCTTTAAACTTAACAAAACTAAATTTTCAAAATATATTCTATAAGATATTTCGGGTTAGTTATTTTCTGATCACGGAAACTTCCTCGCAATCGGACGTTGGTTCAGCCCACTACAAGCTCTAATAAAGTAAAATTGATAACAGCGAGCCACTATGTAATGGTAAGATTTTTGTGCTTATGTTGTCAGTGAAACTAAGGGTGATCAGTCGTTAAACTGTCCGTCTGTCCGTATGTAAAACCACTTCACAGATTTAGACGAAACTAGACAAATATTCGTAAATCACATTTGAGTCATTATCCAGAACACTGGTATGTAATTAGTATGGATTTAGGATGGATTAGTATGGAATGGAGATAGGATGGATTAGTATGGAATTAGTAATTTTAGCTTGATCAATATTTTCCCAATTGAAAGAAGAATAAAAGTTGAAAACATGATATTTTTAGAGGGCTTAATAAAAATGATGATATTTCGTAAGGGTAACACATTACACGTTAAACCAGCGAGGTCAGGTTAATTCTAATATAAGGAAGGCGGAGTGCGGCTGCGAGAAATTGTGTATTGATTGACGTAATATTGTAGTTACGTATTCAATATGGCTGCGAGTAAGTGATGAGCCTGACTGAACCCATCTCATAATAACGACACGAGCATACCAATACTTCACTCCGTATACGTCTTGATATGACCCAGGCATTTATTTTTTGTAGGGCTCTTTCAACGAGACGTACTTTCTCTAAATAATTGTATTGATCAATATTTTTTTCTTCTGAGGTTAAGTGGCAAATGTAAGTGACTTAATGTAAACAGTACTTATACTTATATAGGCAACGTGAATTCTAAGATTGGTTGTCTAGGTATAAATGTAAATAGGAAGTTTTCATTTTATAGAAATGATCTGCCTTATGTTGTCTTATGTATCTGCCTTATGTATACATATATGATATTAAAAAGATTTAACATCAGTAGGTACTTAATTTGGAAAATGACTCAAGTTTATAATGATCCCGTCTGATTGGAAGTGGCGATGTCGATGAGCACTAGTAATAAGATTGATTTTAATCGGATTTAAATAATGTTAAGAAATAATTAAAGTCTGTTCTTTTAAAATAATGTTCAACAATTTCCTGAAGTAAAAAATTGTGTTAGAAAAATCACCATACTCAAAATATCATTTTATTATTGTCAAAATATATGACATGTTTACAATCTCTACACTTAAAATTTTTAGTAGTTGCCAACTTTTTAATAATTTACTTATTAACTTCGAAATCTGAAGTATGTATCTAATTATCGTTTCGTTGGAGAGTCCTTAAGCATTTGCTTTGTCGTGCTGCCATAAAAATGTCCAACACGTAACATCGCCATAATGTGAGTGATACACGACAAAAGTACTGAGCCGTAAACCATAGTCGGGCGACAACAACGAGTTCGCGCTTCATAAAACTTTCTGTTTAAACTCAAGTACTAAACAACTCGTAAAAGTGACATAAAAATAAAAATTTCATGTTTCAATTATTTCTACAGGGTTGTGAATGCGAGAGAATTTATGCATTTTAGATAAAGCTTAATCAATTTTTGAGTTCAAAAGCCAAAATCCAAGTTCCTGCTTGTTGTGCATCCTGCTGAACAACCAGCGAGGCTATGGAATCCCTGGTCCCTCCTATTGGTTGCTGCTGGAATCGATGGAAGGTTTTGGATGACTCTGGGTTCTATACCACCTGGTTTAATTCCAAAGGTGCTTGGTGTTTTAGGCTTTTATGTGCTTACTTTATCTACTTCTTTTAATATCGAATGTAAATGTTTTATATCGAAACCCACGCCTAACCCACACCTTTGGGTTATTGTTCATGGATAACCGTGACCGCATAACATCAGGCTCGTCTGATTGGTTCTCAATTACTCACAGAAAAATACCAGTGTTGTTCATAATAACTATTCTCAAACGTGCGTGAATTCTACTGTTTTACATCGTTTCCCATATATTATAATGGTGTATTTTAGTTGATTTCAGAGGAGACTTGGACTTGGTATTTGGAATGTATTCTAATGTTTGAATAAGCAACAAGTATGTAATAAAAAGTAATAAGAAATATTTGTCAGTAAACTGTTGAAGAACCAATACAGGAACGACACACTAGGATAAACTCAAATGTAACTTAATTAGATTCGGCAAGCAAATACCTCTTTTTGCAGTACATAAGTAGTACTCATATGTGGCGAAACAAATTAGGAAGGGAAAATTAATGGTATAAATTTTACTGTAACAAACTACCTCTATAAAATTTCTCAGCGATATTAGAAGTTAAATTTATGTTCAAATGTTGCAGTCCAAAGCATCAGACAGGCGCGAGGTTATTTACAACCAGATAAGTTAAATTTAATAGCATCTTTATTGTAAATCTGTTTGCAGATAAGCCACTGCTACAGATAAGCCTCTTGTAATTGGGACCACTATGACCGGTCTTTTGCTCTCTCTTTTGAATCTTGCGATTGCAGCATGAAACGCCATTTTTTCCTGTCCACATCATTCGTTTTAGTTCGTGGACTTATTTAGAGTGGCTTGTATTCTTTTAACCGAGATGGAAGCCATTCGAGGACTTCTTTTTCCGCTGTCAACGTCAATAGCCGATAAAAGAGCGAATCTACCTAATGATCTTAACTTAAGTAAGACGGCCAACGTCTACTCGTAGAAAATCTCAAAAACTCGAGAAACCATTTAGATCCCGATTACTAAATTCTAAATCCGAAACAAGTTAAAAAATAATAGGGATAACTTGCCAAGTAATTAAAAGCTGTAATTTCATACATATGAGACGTCGGGATTAAAGTAGATATTATAGACTAGCTTTATTATAGATGAAAGATAAAGATATATTTACGCCTGTACATCTATAGCATATTATTATTTTTTAATTAAAGTATATAAAATATTTTAATTTATTTACATGTATTTTACTGATGGATACTCTATTAAAAACGTACAGTAACACGAAGAATCAATATTAAATGTACAGACATAACGGATTCATAACGCGGTATTTACAGAACAAATAATGTAACATTCTCAACAAATTTTAATTTAAAACTTTCTTCTGGGTGGAGCAGTCATGCAGCAGTTTTATGATCATTCAGCTAAATAATATGTAAATTTTGGAACAGTAGTTAGATAGGGTTCTAATAAAGCCTCCCATTAAGTTTGGTAATGATCTATCGAGTATCCATTAACTGTAATTGGTTGACCCGAATAGTAAACAAATGGCCACTGTAACAGAAAATTGAGATATTACGAACCTATTACGAAATCAATAAATAATTATAACTTTGAACACAGCAAGCTAAATGTGTCAATGATATAAAGACATTAATGGAATACAAAATTTATATAAAAACTATGCCCAATAACCTTTTCTACAAGCTTTTTTTCATAATGCGATGTTTGCTTGTTCGAATCAAATCTTGCAATTGACTTTTAAATTAGTTATCTTCTACTGATTTTGCTAAAATTTCGTATACAGGTTCAATTTCTATGACAATACACGGTAAGCTAAATCAATAAAGCTAAATAATCATTTCAAATCTTATACGAAACGTTCTATCACATAAATGTCGGCCCCGGGCGGGAATATCATCCGAGTTCGTAGACAGGGTCGCAACCAATCAGACTACGTACTCGTTTCAACTGAATAAAACAAATTCAAACTTCATTGTACAGTCAACACGTGAATTACCTGAATTATCCACGTATCTGTCGAGACGGTATCTGATGATTGACCTTGACAGCGCCTTGGGGACATTATTAAAAACGATCGTCAGTCGAACGTTAGCAGAAACGTGCTCCACGATCAACCCACGGATGCCACATTAAAACCGGCGTGTAATGTGAACTCGACCTTAAACTAAAGCACCCAGTAACGCGGCCGAATAAAGGAGTTATGGGTGTACTCAGAAAGGGACGCGCCATCTACGTTATACGGCAAATTGAATAACGGAGTAAAAACAGCGATGGAGTGCTCGTAAAGTTGCGTAACTGGAGTCAGGTTTTACGATGGAAGTGGCAAATTTGCATGCAAACCTCGGAATACGGCGCCGCACCTGCTGCTGACGTGTCGCGGTTACTTCAACTCTCTTTTAATAATTATAAATGCCACAATTGTTTCTTTTGGTATTTTCGAACACCTATGTTCTATTGCCTCAAATAAAAATATTTAGGAGTAAAAAAAGTGTACAGGTTTCAAATCTGTGCATTAAATATTTATTTTATTTTAATATAGCTGTGCTATCGATATAGAGATTACAACAATTTTATTTCGAATTATTGTCTGCCTATGCAAGCATCTTGCGGAATCCTCTGAATAGATTTAGAGGGTATTTCGCATGTTAGTAACTTATGCCTCGCGGGCGTCCCTAAGATACTTTTTAACCCGGAAAATATTTTTGTTTCCGCGGGATAATAGATGAAAGTTATACATATCATAGGGGCTATGTTAAGATGTTAATATTGAATATTTTAGCTACTTAATTTATATTCTGTAATAAATGAATGATTTTAATTTATTAAACAACTTGATATTTGTAAGTCACAAGGAAAATAAATAGTTTCTGGTTTCCGGTACTCAAATAGCCATACGTTTAGTGAAGCAGCGAGGGCGCGTTCCTAATAAATTTTAAGATTAGTAGAATTGCTAGTAAAATGTAAACCGGGAATTACTCACTATAATATCATGTACAGAGGAGAGCGCGGAGGTTAATGACGTCATAGCAAAAACCACGTGATACAGAGCACACGACACTCATTTATCTTGGTCGTGTTTGCTAATGTTTTTGCTAGAAGCGTATACTTGAGGCTCCCAAAATGTATAAAATGACGTAGTCGTCGTCTCGTTTTAATATAGTAATGGCACGTGAGCCTGATGGTAATTATTTGTGGTGATTATTTTATTATTGTCTTCTTAGCGCTTTTATTCTAGTTAATAGGAATGTTACTAACTATTAAACTTAAGTATCTACCAATTATTATGAAAGATGCATCAATATCATTGTAGTACTTTCTTTCTTTCTTATCTCTTCTTTTTTTTTGGCAACGCATCTGTGATACCGTCATGTGGCTTGTCTGCTCATTTGAAGGCTAGTTGTATTAAAAAAAAACTTTGGTGTTGGTTGTGACCTTAGGAATGAAAAGATACAGGGATATTTGTTGCCTATCACTAAATCGAAAGTCTAAAATCTAAATTTGTTTATATCCAATCCAGGACCGACTACCATTAATCTAGTCTAGCTGGTTTCAGAACGAACCTGGCCTACCTATGTACATATACATATATACGTAAAAGCATTATTAATTTGCTTATTGGGTAATTATACGGAATAGGTAACTGTGTCATAACACGACAAAATATTATATAGTGATAGCTTATTTCAGAATTGCTATGAACGGCAAAAGGACAGAATTGTTCAACATTCAACAATCTATATTCTCTTCACAGTTTCAGAAAGGATTCCTTACGACTGACCTTTCTTATCAAATTGTATTCAATTCACTTAGTCCGTGGAAAGCTCTCAACCTTACAGTTTTTATGTGAATCCCTCTAATCAGATGAATGGATTCGATTAAAACTTAGGACATTGATACTATTTCGGGCACCAAGAGGAAGATTATAATATCTCAGTAAGGCCGATGCCTATTCCTATCAGAAGGAGCGATCGATGAACTCACTAATAAGGACTTATACCAATTTCACTAATAACAAATTATAATGCATAAAGATTGGGTTACAACACAATGAGATACGAAACAATTATTTTATTAGGCTCGTCGAGATGTTATTCGTGAGTCGAATTTATATTTTATCTCTTCATTTCAATTATTTTAGTTATAGTAACAAACAAATTAATCCGTGAGAGTATTAATTATGTTTCTTTGACGTACATCGATCAGCGCTTTTATTTAGCTCGTCCGTAGTGAGACATGTCGGCAATATAGATGATTGTATGGGTTGGATTTCTGCCAACCTCCGAATCTCTGGGTCGTAAAACTCAACGTCGGCTGTATCCAGCGCTGATAAACCTGGGAAGTACTCGTCCAAGGTTAGCTTGTTGGAAGCTAAAGTTCAAATTGAATATCTTAGGTGCGTCCGGTTCCATTGACATAATATATTCAATTTTATTATTGACACCTAATATGTTACCAGTTTGGTTTACCTCGGGGCAAAAAGGTCTGCGAAGCTACATGAAAATAATACAAATAGATGTTTCATAACAAAAAAGCGTCATACCCTAATCTTGATAGCTATCGGTGAAATAACACGATATACGGAGCCTTTCACTTTTAAGCATTATGTATTGTGATTAATTATTATAGATGAGTATGTTCTTATGTTAGTACCCAAAAAAGAACCAGATAAGCCGAAGTAGATGGTATGTGGTCATCAATGTCACGATAGGTCCTTTGGCGGATGACTCAGGCCAGACCCCGGTAGTTAGCCAGGCCGGCTTATGTTCTTTCTTTATTAACCTGGTGGATTCGCCTCTTACGAATAACACTAATACGTTCGCAACTAAGTCATAGCCGCTTTTGTCGATAGATTCACTCTACATCTAACCTATATTTTTAATAGCAAAGACCAGACATTTTACAAACGGGGAATTTTTACACTGCCAGTACAATTGGAAAGGTCATCCATAAAAACGGGCAATATTTAATTGAATAAAGTGTCATTTTTTTTAACAAAAATTCAGAATTTTCTTTCTTATATGAAATCGGCAGTGACTTCGTTGTCATACCATTATAATGTCGAATTATGTCCCATCTGCCTGCGCTTTTTTGTTCGGCCCGTAGTGTACAACGAGAATAAAGCAGAATTTGCTGCGTGTTCCCGGCTTCAAGTGGATGGCGGGCGACAACGGATGAAAAATTTGCATCATGTAAGCGGATCTCCGGTTAAATACACATACCGGTTGTTTATTCGGGAACGAAATTATCGCTTGATTGGCGTTGTTTGTGGAAGTTTCACCGGCTTTTGATTTTTTATCCTCCACCATTGCTGCATTGCACACGGATGAACTACTCGATTGCGAATTTAATAATGTTCAGGCAAATGTATTCTGAAGAAAGATAGGGATTTCATATCTCATACTTTTATGTAAGACTAGCTTTTGCTCGCGGCTTCGCTCACGTTAAAAAACCTTCATCCCCTATTTTATCACCTTGGGGGTAGAATTGATCAAAATCCTTTCTTAGCGGAAGCCTACGTCATAACATCTACCTGCATGCCAAATTTCAGCCCGATCCGTCCAATGGTTTGGGCTGTGCGTTCATAGATCACTATGAGTCACCTTTGAGTTATATATATTTAGTTTAATTAACTTAGTTAAGTCAAAATTAGAATTAGACTCACGATCCGTATATCACGCCACGAAGTCCACTTTATAATGTAACCATTGAAGCATATCTACATATGTATACGTATGTACGTAATACGTATAAGGCTATTCCAATGAAACTGCTTAGACATAAACGTTAAACTTATCTTGATATAATAAAAAGGTATAAGAATCCTTGATAGTTTCAGCAAAATTCATTCAATTCTTCTCCACGATGCCACGTTCTGCGTTATGTCTGCTTCGACCTAAATTGATGTCAGCTTTTAGGAATCAACAATAAAATATTTCTCAAATATTACAGACTCCCAATAAAGTGGAATATACTTATGTTCTGAGATAATGCGTGGTCAAAAAGTACACTACTACTATCCAAATCTTTATATAAAAAAATCTTTTGACTGTTTGTATGTAGGTAGTGACGCTGAAGTTCTTCTAAACGAATGAAAGGATTTTGATGACATTTTTTTATGGATGGACTGGATTCGATAATGTTTTCGATTCACAATTTGATTCGACGTGATTTCAAATTAATTTACTTATTTATTTGTTGTACGGTAATCAAGCTCGGTGTACGGATTCGACTCGGTATATAAGAAGACGATAAAAATATAGCCTATATAATATACTAGCTGACCCCCGCAAACGTTGTTTTGCCATATTAATTATTTTCCTAGAACTATTTTGATAAACATAAAAATGGTTATAGTGGGTTAACCTTAAAAGCTAGACATTATGCTGTCGCGGACTTTTATTTAGAACTATTAGAGGGAAACAACATTGTAATACATGATTTTTGAGTAACTTCCACCGTTTAC
>DWJN01002504.1:0-15155 GCA_018248895.1 Carystus phorcus
TAAACTTAGACCTTCATAAACCTTTCATTATTTTGTCACTTTAAGCTACGATATGGATCTTTGTTTTTTTATTGAGTATAAGTTAATGCTTGACGTCAAACCAACGTGGTGGTAAGTCTTGAGGACGTCTATGTTACATACATTTATAAAGACTAATATGTAAATTACGTATATTTCACATTCATATCTTCGAATAAAGTGACTTATTTAGTACTGATCGAACATTTAGAAGTTCGTTTGATCATGTAGAAAATCTATCTTGCAAGACAAATTTCTCTCTTCTTGATCAAACTCAAATAGTCGATCGAATAAATAGGGATTATGTTAGCATGTTAGAAATCGATTTGTAAAGCTAGACACTAGACGTAAAAAAATGCAGACCAAATATATAATACTAAATACACTACAAAACAATTAGTTCAATTCAAATTAACACACCATAGACCCGAATGTATCTATCTTCATTTGCTATTACCACAAAACGGCTAAAATGTCGACATAATCATTCACCATATAGGCCGCCATGCTGAAAATTACCCAGTTCAGCCAAATTAATTCGCTTTGTTTACATCATTTATTTTGATTACGTTATCAAAGTTGAAATTTGAATACACAAATATGAACCGCCTATTTAATAAATACAATGGTGGGTTATAATGGATCATACTCCGTTAAGTCATAGGGACTCATTCAACGCAACATGATCACAACTTAAATATCTACCCCATTGATTCGAACATTCGATACGATAAAACTAACAATAGTTGTTTTGGTACTAATTACTACGGATTAAATTTGCATAATTTAATAATCATATTAACAATGTTCAAAAACGAAGAGCATGAGTCTTAAATTAGGTAAGTTATAATAAAGTAAGATTTTCTTTCGCAGTTTCTTTTCCTCGATTATAAAGATACGAAACGATGGTGGAATAAAAATATTATAAACTAGCTGATCCCAGAAAACGTTGTATGGAAGTATAGATTTAAGTATATTGGCATTACCACGAATGATTTTGAATTTATGAGAAGAAATAATCGACGAAGTCTCATATTTAATTCATCGCATGAGCTTGAAATAGTTTATGAACGTCCATGGTAATATGAAACGTCATAAAAATCGTTTTCTATGTTTTTCATCATGTTTATTTTTTAGCTGTCATAGAGATATTGTACAGAAAAATACCGAAAAATATTTCGTATCGGTCGTATCCTTTGCTGCTACAGATATCCATGTAAGATCGGCTACTAAAAACTAGGTTCGTCTGTCGATCTCGCTTGCCGGCTGAAAAACATCTTTCAATTGGCGACAAATTATTTTTCAATAAACAGGCGGGATGGCAAGTATCCATCCTTAAGCCGTTAACAACCCACCGGTATGAACGACGTGCTTTTCTTATGTTCACCGCGAAGGATTGGAACGGTTTGCCTGCCTCGGTGATCCCGTTTACTTACGATATAGCAGTCTTCAAGAAGAGAGTGAATAAGCTTTTACTAAGTTAGTGCTTACACCATCTTACATGTCTTCACCACTTAGCGCCAGGTGGGTTGACGTCAAGGTAAAAAAAAGACTTATGTAAGGCAAAAAAAAGACGAGCTATGGTAAGTGGTTGCCTCCACCCACAAGTATTAGTAACGTGCAGAAATTACCAATAAATCGTCAACCATAAAAAGTGTGGCAATCTTTAAATAATGACTTTAAAACGAAAAAGAAAAATTCTTGGTTGCATCTACAATTCCACGCCTTATTAAATGAACACAGATTATCTTCATCACATGGAATGAAGACGTAAAATAAACGGCGGGAATCTGATGCCTCACCGAAATTTATATCTTACGTGGTCAATAGCAAAATCTGATCGATACGTAACGAAATAGATGCAGAATATTTTAATACTTTGACAGCCCTAAATGCTCCTCCTGTATACCGTGCCGTCGGCGAAGTAAAAGGGGGTAACGAAACGAGTGCATTAGATTAATTAACGCGGGTTCGTGTTCAGGCTCCGATATTTCACTCCTGGGATACTGACTATCACTCACGCTCGGTTATGTGATTACCGATACTGGGGTAATATGAATATTATCGTGTCAAATACGAGCCATTGGATAGTTGGTACGTGTAGTTATAGTCATTTTGTATTGTTCTGTGTATTTGTTAATGATTGGACTGACTCATTTTAATATATGCGCGTTTAAGTTACATGTGTATTTGACTTAAATTTAAAAAAATTCAAATTTAGTAAATACGATTACTTAAGTCTCATGACAAGCTTTTATATCATATAAATTATGTAATGAGATTATAATATGTTGATAGTAAAAGTTTACTTTATTCTTTTTAGGCATTTAAAGAAAAGCTTATTTAAGTTTGTTACTTTTAATTTATGACTACATTAAATGAAAATTAATATTGGGACATGTGTCTTGACTGTTATTTTGTTTTTAAGTACAGTATTATTATTATTTACTCTATATTTGTTTGAAAAACCTAACAGTTAAAAATAAAAATAAGTAGACATCACATACATAAGGAGATGTTATCGCTACACAGCGATCTTTACCAGAAAATGTGGATAACTAGTATGAGGTAAGGTGCACGAGGAACCGAAAGAAACATATATAAGGCACAGATAACAATGTATAGAAAGAAATATACAATATTAAACCCATAAAAAGTTTTTAGATTAAATTTCAATTGGACTAGGAAATAAAAGGCTTAATTCAAAGAAAGTAATGAATGGCTCTGAGAAACAAAAGGCACACGGACAGAAGTGTCCTGATTTTGCTCTTTTACAGCTCATTAGACTGAACAATTGATTTATTGTATGCTAGAAAGGAGACCGAAAATACTGACATATTTTTAACGAGCATACTGCATATCAACCGTGGTTAGCAATAATGCAACATTGTCTCCTATGCTTTTGGAATATTAGTATATTATTTCACATTGGGATTGGGTATTTATATTAAATTAAGAATATTTAAGTGTTGTGTCTACACCAGTTAACACATTAGGTAATAAACCTGTAATGTTAGCTATAAGTTTTTAAATAAATAAATAAATAAATATTAATTTTGTGATCTCTTTTTTTGTTTTAGAGAATTGATGACCAAGCAATCTTGTCAAAATGACTTTCGATCACAATTACATTTATCGCGATTTAATTAACAAATATAGTAAAGAATGTCATGCGAAATGAAATAGTTTTAATTCCTAATATTGTTATTGGTATACTTTGAAGGTATATGTGATAGTGACACAAAATAACCAAACTTGTTTGTATTCTCACAGTATATATTCTTTTTGTCGTTAATATACATAACTATGAGTCTTCTTAAAGTTGTCCGAATTCGCCACAATCCCTATTTATGAGGAACACATGAGTATGCAATCGTAGAACATTACTTTTACTGTTTTACATTTGTCAATTATATATATGAGTCTTTTTTTTATGATATTTACAATCATTTAAATTTATGATATTTACATACAATACAAAAGAGTTCAGTGCTAATGTAACGCTGTTATTACTTAAAATTGCTGTTAACACTAAAATTCTTTCAAGATAGAAATAATGAGACGGGTAAGAATGCGGTTATTATTATTACTATTAAAGAGATAAAATTTGAAGTGTTAATTATAGACCTGTTGTTTTTAATTGAATATAATTGGGATACCTAACTTAAAATACCGCACAGATTTTAATTATGACTAGTCGTTAAAAACAACCATATCGTTCATTGAAATTGAATAGTTCTAAAATAAAAAAAAATAAAGAAAAATTTAATAATCACGTAAATAAGGAATAAATTAAGCTACGTTACTCACACTCTATCCATTCTGGAATATTGTTAGTCTATTTCACAGTAAACCGACATTGTTGCCGAATATTGCGTGCGCCCGTAATATTCTTTATTACATTTTTCATTTTAAGTTACGAATTTATAAACGCGCTGTTAATTTGTAATTCGAACGTAAACAAACGATAACAACGGGACACAATGCGTATCTACAACTTGTGACAGTTGTACGACACGCTAATGATGTTTATTTAGAACTACCCGCGGATTATTGATTCAAAGTTGTGCCAACAAACTGATTCAATAATTATCTGTTTGTATTCACTATAACGACAAAGATTGTTAGTTAAATATCGTATATACATAGTAGGTAGTAGGGCCGGCGAACTTCGAACTTGGAACATTTGTCCCATTTTTATTTATTTATTTTTATTTTGGACACAGACAGTCATATTGAGTACAGTGAATATTAGCCTATATTATACTATAGATTACAGACTTTGAGTGCCAATTATATTTTATATGTTTCTGTATATATGTTATACATTAGAAGACAAGGTGTTAAGAAAGATAATACAATAAGATAAGTTAATTTTAATACAGTGCCATTTGCTTAATTAGCTATGATTGTTTACTATTAATTGTGTAATAAGTTGAAAGAACAGAAATTAAACAGAAATTAATTTTGTAACATTTCTCATCAATGCTCAACTCCTATTGATCGTAGCGTTATGTTATATAGCCTATAACCATCCTCTGTAAATTTACTATGGAACATAGAAAGACTTTTTCAATTCGAACCAGCATTCTTGAGATGAGTGCGTTCAAACAAACAAACTCTTCAGCTTTATAATATTAGTGTAGATTAGTACAGATAATACAAGGAAAGGGATACAAGAACGGTTTGTTCTAGAAAACGCTATTAAAGCGTTGAACGCACATCACATCCAATAATTCCTGTTGTTGGAATGAGAAATAATCTGATTCATGATTTGATTGATGAAATTTAATTTGAATAAAAGATAATATAAATGTGTGATTCAACTAAAAATATAAATCGAGTAGACACTAAAGTACATCCATAATTATGTGACCAATAAACAATGATGATAGCTTCTATACTACAGAAGGTTTTAAACTTGAAGATCCAAGATTTATCCAAATTTTCAAATTTATAAAATTATTAAGATTTCGCACACAATTTAAGTATTTTATTGAACTTGCACTAACTCCTATTCGGTAGCTCGGTTTCATGGAACAAAGCTTGCGAGTCCTAGCGTAAATCCATCCAATTTTTTATTTGCTTATTGCTGGCTACAAATATAATAAGAAATAATACTAGTTTATTAAAACTTCATTAGACATGAAACGATTAAGTCAACCGCTTGTGACGTTTCTAAGCGAACAACACAGTTCAGTAACTAAGGGCGCGGTGAAAAGGTGGTTGACCGTTAGTGGCAAACAATTCTTGTATGCTACGGTACGCTTCTGCAGTTGGGTAAGTACATTAAAGGTCTTCGCACATTACACCAACTCAACGCCGACTCAACTCCAACTCAACTCACAGTGTGACATTGAAATATAAGCTCTTATGTTATGTCAACAAGAGTGAATTTGCGCGTAGACCACGCGTCGTACACCTTTAACTTACAATGTGAAAAATTCACTCTTGTTATCATAATATAAGAGCTTAAATATCAATGCCACACTGTGAGTTTACTTGGTGTTGAGTCGGCGTTGAATTGATGTAACCTGCGAAGACCTTAAGCCGTCATTCCCTATTGTTATAGTTAGCAAGCGTTAGACCATATCGAAGGTCGTCGTGCAGATTAAAGTTTTTGATATTGACATCAAACATACACCGCCTTATTACAAAATAAGGTCTAAACCACGATTATCAAGTATAGGCTTATCTTTAATACTACACTTTAAGCCAAGGTTTATTTTAGTTTAGTTTTTTTGCTTAGTCCATGGTCTAATAGAAGTTTAAACCGGTACTGTAGCTAGTCCAGGTTTTGTAATAAGGCCGTAAGACTCCTTCAATCCGCACTACACCAGAGATAGGGGTGAAGTTTTAGACCTCCCCAGTAATATAGATGATTTGAATTCTGGGCTAAGCCTTTAATGAGTTAACAAAAAAGGATTTTTTCTTCATAGAGAAATATTTTTTCCTTCTATTTCAATAATTAAGTTATAATTACAAAATACCAACGTAGTTTGTACAAAATAGGTGCAAATAGTATTCAAATCGGGGTAGCTCATGCAAGCGATCTATGTTCAGATAAGACTCATATATGATTTTATGTTTTAAACGCAGACGGGTACTCACGATTTAGTAGCGAGAACAATTTAGGCGATGGATTTTATTTCTGAAATCGAAACCGTCCCGATTCGTAACAAAATTTGAAGATTAAAACATCTCAGAGTAACATTTTTATATGAAAATAATAACTCTTCATTTTCGTTTAAAACTAAAACTAGTGTTCACGTAAATAACTATTACTTACACCACTCAGTTCTACAATTAGTAACGTGCAATATCCGACATTCATACGAACGGTGCAACGTTACTCGTCAATAGATATGAAATTAACGGCCACGCAATTTAGATTGCCGCTGAAATTGGTTTTAGCGTCAATCCTTTTTGTACTGGAATTGGAACTGATGAAAGAGCTTAATGCAATTTGATCTAAAGCTTTCGAGAGACTCAACTTGAATCCTTCATGCACCTCTAATCTTATCATTTAATCGTACAAGGAAACTTTTTATTCATTGTATACTTACAGAAGACCTAGAAGACCTTAAAGAGTGTAAGTTAATTGCGTGTAACAAAATAGATATTAAATAAAAATAATATTTGCATTAAAATAATAATGAAACTTGCGTGATTATTGTCATGAATTAACTAACCGAGATAAATATTATAATCAAAAATTATCAACAATTAAATAACGTTGTTTCGTCAATGTTTAACTAGTTTCAAAATATCTTATCTCTGGTGTTATCGAATTCTACTATATAATATGAAAAATAAATAATTTGCAGTTTGAAAAGAAAAATAAAGAAACTTAAATAAATAAAAACGTATTTTAAGATCAAGATAGGAAAACAAATTAGTTGGGAAAGTTACGTTACGGAAAGAAGTAACAATGATTGGGTGCTTATAAAAAATTGGATATGAACCTACACACATAAATTTTACAAGCATTCATTAAGAAAACAAGGTAATTATTAAATTTATTTCTACAGCAATCGGTAATAAAGTGCAACTTAGTTATTTATTTAACAATATTGTCATTGCAGCCGGTATGTTACTAGAATATTTTATTCCTCTGTTACCGCGGTTGATTCAAACAGTCCCCCGAAATCGTATAAAACCGACGAGTTAAAGAGCGGAACGTCCAGAATTCATCAGGAAAAAACAAAACGCCCCACCCCTAAGAAAATCCTAGACCTTGGATACCAGTATGATTGAAATGAGTACATCTGTTAAGTTGACCATATAATATGCAATAACTGATTATTAAAAGTAGTTGTTATGACTATTTTGACATTGCGACCGGGGCGCCATCTATATTGATAGCAGAGAACGATATACAAAATATGGCGGTAAAGGTCTGATATTTTAAATTAAATATTATTAAGACTGTAATAATGTATTAAATAAGCATAAATATAACTCGAATAACATCAATGGAAGTTTAATTTAATACATCATTGTCCAAATATACACCACGATAGTAAGGTCTTATATCAGGTAGTAAGTTAGATAAGCGACGGCCTTGATGACGATAAAAATCACCAAGTGTGAGTCAGAGTTGCACAGAAAGGGTATTGTATCACCGTGAAATATTTACAACAAAGGTCATGTTTATTATGGACTTATTATGAGGCGACAAAAGCCAGTTTCGCTTGGTTGGTTTCTAAGGATAATAATATCCTTATTAAGTAGCTAAGTTTACTATTAGTTTAATTATTTTTAGTGAAGTCTATCCAGTTAGCTACAACACTCTTGACTTAGTCGCCAAACGACTCATCGTGTCCGATTGGTGACTTGAAAGACAGTACTTTCTTTTGTCTCTGATTAAAGGCTTGAGAGATAGTACTTTCTTTTTACACCTTTCTTTCTTAGCTAAAAACGTATCAGTAAGGCCTTTAGTGTTATTAATAATTGGGTTACTATGACTTCTTTCCATGAAGTGACTCTTCTAAGTGCGTCAACTAGTTACATAAAAACGAACCCAAAAATTACTTTCTGAATACAAAGCTACTTGTACTGTGTCAATAAACTACTATATAACTGCTTTGTTAATAATGTAAGAAGCGCGAATCAGGATGACGTCATGCATTGTGAAGTTATGAGCGGAGCTATAAATAGAAAGTGGCTGAGTTCGTAATCAATGGCTTCTTTATATAGAAATGAGCTCCTTTTGGTACCCATTAAACGGTTTTATCGTTGGCGACAAATATTTATTACTCATCAATATGGCAAAAGGTTCTTAGTACCTGCGTGTTTATATGATTAGCTAAAAATGTATACAACTACATTATGCCGCAGTTCAGAAACTTAGGGGTACTTGTATTTTGCAGTTTAGGAAGAATCTGGAGTACAGTAATATAAATTATTACGAAAAAAAATTGTAATTCACATAAAAATGTTGTCAAACTCCCGTAAAATAATTGTATGTTCAAATTTTTTTGAACTTGCTGAAATTACTACTTATTTATACTTATTATATATAAAACTAGAATGTTTGTATACCAACTTCGTTTCATCGAATCATCATAAAAATGTCTTAATACATGCAAATATAAGACGTAAATTAAAGAAAAAATAGTACGATATAGAGAAACCGAGTCAATTTATGTAGTCATGACATTGCCAAGTTTTATTTATTTAAGTGATCTACTTGGCCACTTTCCATTACAGCGAGTACAATTTCTATAGGTTTCCTCCACTTGGCATGATATGTTATTAGGTTATGAATTGCTTGTACGGGTCTTTAAGGAAGCTTATTTATTAAAGGTCATCAGTAATACTTCGGTTGGTAAAGTACTCGTAAATAAAATAGTATATGTGGACAATACATACCAATGATGTGTTAACAATAGAAGATATAGATTGTTTTTAGGTACTTTAATGTAAATATATGAAGAAAAACAGACTTTCCGTTCAAATGAGAATCAGAAATCTGCACGTGCTTTAAAGTTGCAGAAATTATCTTATTGTGGTTAATTTATAATTTAAACGTAGATAATTTTATCGCTTAATTCAATTTTATCATTATCATTGAAGCAGACACACCTCGTTCTATGCACACACATACACACCAACACACACAGACACACACACACACACACACAATATTTAGAACAATTTTAAAATTTTAACTAAGTTACATAATTCGTATATAACTAATAATTAGTTGTCTAAGTATTATTGTGTACATGGTACTCCAAGGTGGGAATAAACGGTGGCGATGGCTTCAATAAATGTTCTCTTCTTTTTTAATATTTGTTTTATTGAAATAAATTAACGGTTGGAACTTCGCATCTGAAAGAAGTAAGTGGTCTCAGAGTCTCGAACATCAAAACGCCATAAAGAAATGTGCGTTATTTTCGAGTGTTTGAAGTTTCCCATCCCATACTCTGTTTGCATGGCAGTTGTCGCAAATGCCTATTACTGTGAAAGAAAGAGTTTGAGCGAATAACAGATATAGAAAGTGGGTCAGAGAAAAAGCCCTATAAACATTATTTGTTTATAAGAATAAAATGTGCTTAACTCTTCAAATTATCGACATCAATTTATATTTTGTTAATCTTCACTGACCATACAAATTATTATTATACATAATACACCTGTGTAAAATACACATTCATTCATATTTTGCAGTTCAATATTGTTTTATATTGATTAGGTACACGTGATTTTTCCGAGATACAGAATCAAAAAACTGGCAAGAACTGCTATCTAATCTCAGTGCACAGATGATATTATTGAATTATGTATTTGTATTAATTTTGGCAGTATCCGTAAACTTTTACATATCATCGTAAAAATTAAGCTAAACACCCAACAAAAATCGGTTGTTTACTTTGAGAGACCCAACAGAAACACGCAAACAGTAATAGCTACTTTGTTTGCTGCTATTTATAGAACACACCGATACAAAATCACGTCAACCGTGCAATTAATCAAAATCCAAAGCGGATGGCTACTAAAAATTCGAAACAACAAAAAGAGCCTTCGCGACACAACGTAACCGCTACAGAAAAATGACCCATCACTCGACGACACTGACAAATTATAAGAGTATTTACGCCATAGGGTTTTACTAACCGATGCCTATTAACATAACAGCTGAAGTGACCTCGAAGCCTACATCAATAAGGAAAAAATATTCTCTGGGCGAGTTCCAAGGCGACCCGTAGGAGTTTTCGCTGGAACTCGGATAGACTAGACGGCGCCGTACGATCGCGACGGATTGGCGCCACTGAGAATGTGGGATAGGTACCGCGATGCGGATTTATCTTGAAAGAAACGCTATCAAATGCAAATATTGTTTCTGCATGATGAGACTGGAATCTTTTGATGTATGTTTAAATTAATATAAATCTTTAAAATGCTATGTTATGAAGGCTATAACTGAGGCAAAGAAATTCATGTATTGTTATATGTATTATTATTTTATTCATTCGTTGTTGCTTACGTAATTATTCCTGCGTTTAACTGTTGTCTTTTAAAGTATAGAGATTTAACACCATAACAAACCATGATGACCAGATACTACATAGTTGACATTTTCATATATGATCACTTTCATATCATGTAAGTACGCGATAAGGAGTTTCAAAAACGTACATCTATAAATTAGAAAAAAAAAATATCATGGCCTGTATTCGAGGATTCTAAGCTACAATTTAACTCTCAACTTACCTTTCAGTAGTGTGATACGTATAGTTAAAACTTAGTTATCATTTGTTGCCTTTTTACTTCCGTTTGAACAGACTATAACCACTTATCATCAGTTGGCTCAACTTACTTAATAAAAAAGGATGAATACGAAAAAAACGCATATTTCTTTAATATTTAAATGTCATCTATAAACTGATAAATAGGACTATATTTATTAGGATATATTCTTCTACTACTGCTACCATTCTACTTCCATTTTTACACTCCACTACGTCTTATGTTTGCTGAGTATCTAGTGGGGACAAAACAACGACGCCGATTCATTTTCTCGAAACCTGTGACGCATCGTCGCAAAACGTGGGCGTCTAAATCTAATTCCACTAAGCCCGTAACAATGGCGATGATAAAACGTAGCTTCCACGTTTATAGAATGTCGTTTTCGAATTAGACAATGATTTCGCAATCCCCGTTCGATTTTACATCAAAATTTACGTATGTTTAAACTACTTCAGTTTTAAATTGTGGACGTTAGGAACTTGAGGGAGACAGACTTATTAGTCTTTGCTCTCAAGTTTACAAATAATATCTATAGAGTAAACTTTTTCCAAAGCAATATAATTTTCAAGCTGTACTTGTGTATAAAATTAAAGTGATTCTCCATTCCGGATTGCAGGGTAGAGATTTATACATGTCTATTAAAAACTAATAATCACAGTCTTTGACAAAGAAAGCAAAAAGACTAACAAATGTATATAATATTCTAAAGGGTGTTTGAAGTCCGCCAAACAACACGTATCCAACGTAATGAACGGTAATCTTAAATTTTATGGAAAAATATTTGATTTTGATGACGGCGAAAATATTTCTAGTTGATACTAATATACTTTTTGTCGGAGTCGAAAAAACAACTTTACAAAATTGACTAAAAATAACTTTATAACCATTGCCAATGTGTTTAACCTTCGTGTTCATAAATGTATTAGTTTTGTTCTTTGAAAGCTGTCTAATCAGCTACCCTCCTAAGACGATGAGTGGTTTTCTACTTGAGAGACAGTACTTTTTCCTCTTTTCTTTCATAGCGCATCAACGATGCCTTTGGTGTTACTCAAATTCATCGCCATGGAGGATTATGATTTGATGGATTGTCTTTTGATTGTTGGTTAGTTACCCAAAAAAAAAACTAAAAATTTAGTACCCATAGTTAAATAGATTACGAAAAATTCCCGTTTTGGAAGAGTTTCTTAAACGCCGAGCCTCAAGTTGGAAAATGTTCAATGAAATACATGAGTTATACATGAATGAAATATACATAAATGTTCTCAATTCTTTATTATTATTTATCTCATTCGCAGTTCGATACTGTACTTAGGGACCGTCAAGATATCAGATGCACTATGGCAGAAGGCTTTTTAAAATGAGGACACATTGTAGACGCTCTCTGCTCCATCTAGCGGACACAGGAACATAAGTCAAGTCAAAATTTAAGGCATAAGCAACGTATTAATTTGCGATGATTGTTAAAATTGAAAACGAACCAATAAAACATCACATTAAGAAAAGTGTTTCAAACGATAAGTGCCCCATTTTGACAAAAACGTATAATATTTTTAATACAAAAACTACTTTAAAAACTCCTTAAGTCGTTTTCATATTTCCCTCCAAAATAACTGTTAAGTCACATGTTCCCACTGGTAAAAAAGTTAGTTTGATATAACATGAACTTTGGCGAAGATTAGGCTAATAGAACCTTTGGTTTGACAACTGTCATCTGTGATGATTTTAAAGAAGCACAGACTAAAATTATTTAATACCTTACGTTTTTAAATACAGTCAACATCCCAATTTTACATGTTGATAGAATTATATAATAATCTATTTAGTAACAGTTTAGGTAAAACCAAAAATTAGTTAACGTTCGTCAAAAATAGTATCGAAAATTTCAGACATAAACCCTAACACCCACTTACTGTTCCAATAAATATGGAAATACCAATAGTATATTTGGTATGAGTTACAATCGCCACGAAGTATATTTATTCATGTATCAATATCACATCACGTGTTAATGGTAAATTAAAACAAATATAACATTGCAATAAAGATCAAGGTACAAAATTTTCTACAATTAAATCAATCACAAGTCTCTAAATACTGTTAAAATCAAATTGGCTACTTATCAAAGAAAAATCCTTGGAATGTAATATTACGTACAATAAATTATGTTGTTTAAACAATCCGCTATGCAGATATTAACAAATAATATACACTGAGAATTTTACCTTATTTATCTATTTAAACGTAACACAGCATTTAACATAGCCCATTTTAACCGACACCGATTCCTTGCGGATGGCACGCCTTTACCGTGCCATTTCTTTATTTGTCAATGAAAAATGAACAAAATAAAGTGTATAAGATGGTATGAAAGCTCCGGACGGGTCTCATTTTATTTTGGTGAAGATCTGATCATTACTATCGGAGACAGACAACGGAACTCTTCAAATAACTACAGCAGATGTCTCACGATTGCGGCAATTGTTGGTTAGGTTAGGTTGGTATGATGTTATTAACGCAAAAAGGAGGAATCGGAGTCATCTGTGACGTGGACACATACATGGAAGGATCCACTAAAAAGTAAGAAATAAATATACTTTTAACAAAAAAGGAAAACCGCCTTAAGAAGGGATAAAATAATTTGATGAGGGAAAACTATGAAGTCGGTGCCCGTTACTTTAAATGTGGCAGCTACAAAGGCACCTATTTCCTAAGCAGTTTGCCTCATCACATTATTTTATCCCTTTTGAAGGCGGTTTTCCTTTTTTGTTAAAAGTTTATTTTGATCGTGTAGCGTTAGGCCCGTGAGCCGTGCCCCGTTTTATTTTCCGCATGGCTGAAGACACAGGAGCCATATCATTTAATTGTAAGTATCACGGTATTTTTGTTCAACAAAAATTTGTAAAATGAGTACACCGCAACGACTCGATTAAAATGTCGCTTGAAATTTTATACAATATGTATCTTGTACGACGCGCAATAGTTTAAAAATTAATTCATAGTTCATAAGGTTAAAAAGTAATTCATAATGGTTCATGTTCTATACATAGAACTCAATCTTATATCCCTAAACTATCAATGTCTTAGAAAATCTATTTTACGGATTTTAATGTTCTATAGCGTTTTATTCTCCAAAAACAATATAAGTTTGATTAAAATAGACCTGAACGTATAATTGTACACCCAAACAACTATTTGTAGAGGATTTTTATACAAAACGCTTAAAAGCTACTCTCGCATAACATATATGTGCGAGTATGTATATATGATAAATGTAGTTGGTTTCAGTTAAAGGTAGATATTACGTATTTCCCGATATCATCACACATTGATTATTGAATAGTGCGAAAATCGAATATCATAATGATATAACTGTATGAAAAGTAATTAACTTTATCAATATATTCTTTAACATTGTTATCATTTAATTACTTGCACTTATTTTGACAAAATTCGAGTATAACACAGACAATATAATTTTTACAATGACGTCCAATTTTAAAGTTATTTAAATACTTATATGATGAACAGATGTCCAAAGATCACATAAAATCCTAAATACCTAAAAATGGTGTTTACATATTAACATGAACAAAATATCGCCGAATTTTGTATGTTACAGAGAACTATCTATTGCAAAATTATGTTCATCATATGAAAAAATATTAATTGAAAAATTTATCATCAAATTGATATTTACGGCGCACCGTTACCAAAGTGTAATTTTCGTTATTTTGTGCAAATAAACACATACATATAACAAAAATATATAGGGTTTTAATTACATACCACACGGGAGGAATTCATGAGCGTTATTATTAACTCTATGAAGTGGTAAAATACACTGACAGGATTGTGGCTGTTGCTGTGAAGTAATAATATAAAGTTAAATACGATATTTGTACATTCTCAGTTCGAAAACTATTAAAAAACTATCTAGTTATAGTTATACATTAACACTGTTCGCTTTGTTAAAAAAAAACTGCATTGGATTCCGCCTATAATGCCAGAATGTTTCGATCATTTTAGCTAACTTGATAAGCAAAATGTTATAATAATAAACTTTCAACTAGTGCTCGAGATTCAAACATTGTTTTTTTATTCTCTTATACATTCGTTAATAAATTAAGTCTGAGGCCATAGAGTTTATTATGTTCCTACAGTACAAAACAATTCAGTAATATTCTAATTTTATAATGAAATAAAAGCCAATCCAAGCTTGTCAATATCAGCTAAACAAAAACCAGTGTTAATAAACAGTGGGAAAAAAAGGTTGTAACTGTTTTCTTTTAGCCTATCGATATATTGGCTCATTTGGAGCAACAGTGACATAAGTGCAAAATGTTAATTTTACACTACGCCATATTTAAGATTTTTTAGGAACA
>DWJN01002505.1:0-15155 GCA_018248895.1 Carystus phorcus
AAGTTCATTTAAATCGTATTACCTGTTTCTGAAATTAGCGTGCGCAAACATATAGATATATAGTCAAACAGACAAAATGAAAAAACATTGTTTTGGGTTCTCTTGAGTATACAAAGACATTATGATTTTTTTTAATATATTTGCCATGTACAGACAGCGATCGTTACAGTTTTATTAAATGTATAAAAGATAAAGATTTTGTATAAGTAACTATGTTTCTTCAGATGGAAATTTGCAACTGAATTTTAAAGCAGATATCTTAAACCGATAGAGCTGAAAATTTGTATACACATTTAGTTTAACATGAGCTTTTATATAACGTAAATTTTGTAATAGCGATATAACATAGAAAAAGTATATTTTATATTTTTTAAGCACATTTAAATTAAAGGTTGTTTAGAAAAACACTTTTATTTCATTTCTACGCATTCTAGCTTACGTAACTGCAACCAAAGCAATAATTAAAGCAAGTATTATACAGTTTTATTTATTTTTTATTGTAAACGTAAGAACTATGTAGATTACAATTTTTAATCCAATCAAAAATCTTTCTAATTCAAATCGGTATAGAGTAGTGTAGTCCGAAACTTTCTATCCAAAAAAGTACTCTGTACACTGTAATCTGTCGCTAATGACCTAAACCGTACAGTTATATACACCCAACAATTATAGATATTACCCAAATCATCATTACGCACGACCATTATCACTAATGATGAAAACGACCGCAACATTTTGGCGTTACGAGAACCATTACAGCTTTGTCACTGAAACATTTCAGTGCGTTAAGTTTAATTGATCAATCGATATCATCCAACGCGGATGTACTGATTCCAAGAGAGTATTTACCTCTTAAATTGTGTTTCCCAAGTAAAGAAATTTCAACAGAGATTTTTAGGTACTCGACTTTAAAAGCGAATGTTTCATGTTACGTTCATATAATATTCAATGACTGAAAAGTAATTAACAAAATAGACTAAAAGTAGGTCCAAAAATTGACTGTTTAATTATTTGGTTATAATAGTCTGTGTTTGAATCTTTGTATGCTCTTGGCAGAGCAGTCGTGATCAGCATGCTGATTGGAGACGCGCACTACAGTTCTCCAATTATCCCTTAGGCGTTGCTTGGCGAGCGTTCTCATTTATTGACGCTTGGGTCAGTTCTTTGACCTGGTCTGTCCAGCGTAGCGGAGATCTCCCACGAGATCTGACTCCATCCACTCTACCCTGTATCACTAGGCGCTCCATGGCATCCTCGCGACGCGTCACATGTCCAAAGTACCGAAGAATTCTTGCGTTCACTCTAGCAGATAGGCGGGTTTTATTGCCGAGTTCGGTGAGGATGAATGCGTTTGTGCAATACAACAAGTAGAGCTGGTGAATTTCGTATCACCTTGGAACATTTGTCCCGTATTTGTAACATTTCTCATCAATGTTCAGCGCCTATTGGTCGTAGCGGTATATTATACAGCCTTCGGTAAATGGACTACAACGAATCCCATAGCACTTTCATTTTCGGAAATTAAAATGGCTTTAAATCTGAACCAGCACTTCCATTTTCGAAAATTAAAATTTCTTGCACAAATATGATCCCGATAGAAAAGCAAGTAGTGATCATTGTTATTTCTACTGCCTCAAGACAGATTTGAATGCTACTTTCATCACAACTTTACATACAAAAACAGCGATTGCATTTGATGAGATATAAATTAGATTACAAGAAACCTTTCAACTGAATCTCATCGTGCTTCAGACATATCATTGCATTTCAGGACGAGTCCAATCTTTAATCATGCCACGAAGCGTCTCGTGTCGTTTTATTAGAATAAAAGCACGTTTTTGACAAATTTGTTAAGAAATATATTCTGGAGACACATTTACAAAGAGAAAAGATTTAACGTAGAAAAATAAAATAGCAAACATAAATAGCTGTCTCATTCTCTTATAGTGAATTGCCGCGAATGAGAGCTATATGAAATTGTCAATGTTATGTCTATGTGATAAAGTCGTCAATACATATGTGTAAAAGTGGGTTATATAATGCCTATCGTCAAACAACGTCACCCCGGAGGGAACCTTTTTACACGTTTTATAATATTCGGATAATGTATAAGTTACAAGTAAATCGTATTCCACGCTAGTCGTTTCTTGCCTGCCTCACTGATCATAAGATAAAGTTTCTAATAATATTTTCACTTAAACTTTACCAAAGCAATTCAGATGAAAGTCAAACGTTGCCTAGTAAAAATCGCATAGTTATCATTGTGGTGTTTTCTTCTCACAGATGTCTGTGTTAAATAAACGTATTTGTAGTCATAATTTATTCCTTTCAACGTATTTTGATCTTAGAGAACGAGTAATATATTTAACTTAAAAAATAACTTATGACACTATATAACCGACTTTAAAAAAGGAGGTTCTCAATTCGACCGTATTTATTAGTCACCTTGTAACTTTTTCTTGAAAGTACCAATTTTCAATTATTCTGTTTTCTTATTCGAAAACTAGCGTTTATAATGTCCATTTAAACTCGGGCAAGCTCTGAAAAGTAGTTTTTGAGTTATTCCTAATTATGCGTAGTAATAGTAATTGACTTCAACTGTGTTGATCATATTCTCATTTTTTAATTTTGAAGTCACATACTTCCGTGCCTAAAAAAAATATTTCAATAACATTCATATATAATGGTTTATGTGATAAATTAAGTCGACTTGCCTTGAAGTCGTAAATGTAAATTCGTACAAAATAATAATATATTAAGGTACTGCAACATAATCATAATATTTTTATATGCGTATTTTTTCTATGTTACCAAAGTTCGTAAGTGTATTATTATTAAATTTTTTCAGTCTTGAAATTTATTCTTTTGGCCTAACCATGAAAGAAAACTTGGTGTAAAGTAAAAGACGCGGCAAGGGTCTAATTAAATGTTTTGGATTGCGGAAGTGCCGAAAAAGTATTTGTTTTTAAGAAACTTTGATTACCAACTTTCGACGTTAAACTTCCTTATTAAAAATCAAACGTGAAATACTCTCAACTTGCATCACAATTCTCCTACAACCTGGTGCAGTACGTGTGCGTGGACAATGATGCTCTGCACCAAAAGCCGCCTGGTCTACGCAAAAATCCTAAGCAGGTATAAATTTTACACATATTCAACAGCCACAGCTTCGATGTGGGGATGACTCGATTGCACTCCAGTGCTACTCCAGCGCGGATTGCTGGAGGGTTTTAATTGCCAACCCAAGGGTCGGAAGCTAGAAGGCTGAAAGTCGAAATCTGGACCTCTCGCCTTTCAGGATCAATAGCAACTCAGCTATAATATTGATATATAACACCGCGCATATCCCCACACTAGGATACCCCGTGACGTGGATGCCATGGACAACACGGAAAGACACTAAGACCCAGACTGAGAACAGAAATTTAAACTCATTCAAATTTCTCCCTCGCTGGAAACGAAACCCAGGACCCTTCGAATGGCGGTCCGACAAGCTGACTATTACGTCATGGGGGTCATCAAAATGGTCGTCTAATATTTTTATTATTATTGCTTGAACCAAAACTATTCAGGTCAAGTTTGTAGTATTACATCTGTCCCTAAAGTTCACGAAACTGTTTGCCGTTGCATGTGACCGGTACAGCGACGTTCAAGTTTAATTGCGTTCGCAGTTCAAGACGCAATCGAATGTGTTATGGCGTGCGATTATAAACCGCCTGACGCCATCTTGGAAAGCAATCAGAGTTTTGGAGCGTGTCTATTTACCAGTGAAGGCACGTTATGTACCTCGCGTTCACGTAACGGGAGGGGTTTTTGTAATCTCGTGTACAAAACTCACGTAGTTAAGGGTCTTGTTCATTATTATTGTATACTCTCGCTCTTGAAGAACACTTGGGTATAAGGGTCATACTTTAGTCCGAGTTTAAAATACGACTCAAAATACTTTATCGAATTTTATAAGACCTTAACATAACATTAAAAAACTTGGTAAAAACACAAGCCAATGATAACAAAAGAATTGTCACATTTAAGGTGTACTTCAAATCCGATGATACATTGCCATAGCCCTTTGGACATCCAAATCTCCAAAAGCAATGCCATCAGCAACCCAAAATACTTCACTAATGCGTTGCCGGTCAAAAAGGAAGAGAAAAGAAAGAAAGAAATGACTGACTCCTAAGTATGTCTATATTTTACATTATAGTATACTAGAAGATTCTTTGTTTTACTTGTTACATACACGCCAACTATACATAGTATAAATGCTTATATATACATTACAAATACAATTAAATGTAGACAAACAGTATGTAATGTATATACTAGTATGCCAAGACAAATTCCATTTGAAGCAAGAGGGTTTATACACAATTAAAACCAACTTACGGTCCTAATCTCGCTGCTGAGGATTGCATAAATTGGAATAACAACGCGAAACACGAGTGCTGTAACCGAGGGTTACCAATATACTTAGATGTATATTCCGTTTACGTTATTTGACTCCTGCCTATTCGGTATCTTTTTTTAATAAACGACGCAGTGCGCTTTTAAAGTAATAAGATTTAATAACTTTTATGAAGAGCTCATAGCCCAGTCAGTGGCTTGCGTCGATCCTGAGTGATCGGTCCAATTAAGCAACAGAATGAAGTTAAGTAAACGAATAGGTGACCACTAGAATGAAACTTTTTTTGAGCGTTTCCGTGCTTTAGAGGACACATACGTCGGTATCCATCGTTATCGTAGACAACTGTCGTCAAGCCTTGTCGAAAGCTTTTAGCTGCTACAAAACACGTCATTTGGGTTGACCACTAATCCGTCAGCATTGAAGCAGCTTGATGAAATATGCTCAAGGCATCCTCAAAGATGAGGAGAAATTCGTGCCGTATAAAAAGATCTCAATAGCTTGAAGGTAAGGCTCAAGTGTTATAACATAATAAACCTAGTCTCTGTTCATTGGAAGTTAACATAGATTCATGGATCTAGCTCCTTGCACCATAACGCTTTAGACTAAACAATACGTGTCATTATGTACTGTTTGTACTCTACTAAGAACCATAACATGACGCACGATGCCTAACATTTAGTGCCAGTATTAATATGCGAGATCCTTCAGTGCCTATGTTCTGCTATCTCCGAACAACAATGCACTATTCCGTCCTCGCTGTGATTGTAATTGTAGCTCAGTTAGAACGGGCCTCAATATTTAATGTTATTGACTCAAACACAGGCTACATGCCAGAGCTTGGAGAATTGGCCTTGATTAGGCAGGAAATGGAAGGTGTCGATATACTAAGATTAAATAGTGCATTAATTGCGATATCTAACTAATATTATAAAAAGGAAAACTTGTTTGTTTGATTGTAATGAATAGGCTCAAAAACTACTGGACCGATTTTAAAAATCCTTTCACCATTCGAAAGCTACATTATCCACGAGTAACATAAGCTATATTTTATTTTGGAAAAAATAGGGTTTCATAAGATATTTGGGTTTTTCGGACACAAGGTGTAAAAAAACATAATTTATATGGCAAAACAACGTTTGCTGACTCACCTATTAATTAGATATAGGCAGAAACCACGGAATCGTGTGTCGGCAAATGCCATAAAAAGGCCCCCATCTTTCGTTATATTATTAGTTTATACATCTTTAAAGCTATTACGAGAAAAGACAAAAGCAATTTCGGTTTGCGTAGCAAAGTGTCAACCACAGTCTGTACAAGTTAGTTCTGATACAATTTTAATTGAAGTTCCGATGTAACCGCAAATTCTATATATGAGACTTTTTCCTCCGCCATTTCATATCATTTTGAAAATAGGAATGGAATACTGTAACGTTATTCGAAACGAGCGCATACAATGTACAACAGCTATTATTTTGTGTACTGTTTCACTTGTACGATAAAATGTCTCAAGGTATTATGTATCTCGGGTAAACCGAGCGTCAAACAACACCTTTCCATAAAGATCAGTAGAATAGGTAAGGTAACAAATTATGACGTGTAATTATTTATAATTAACTAAAGGCTCATTTATAGTTAACGAAGCGCTCACAGCCAGACGGATCGCGTCGATCCTATGCGATCGAAGTATTAAGCAACTGCGGGCGCGGTCTGTACCTGGATGGGTGACCGCTAGTGGCAAAAATTTGTTGAGCGTTTCCGTTCTTCGGAGGGCACGTTAAGCCGTCGGTCCCGGTTGCTATGAACGTAGCAGTCGTCAAGCCATGTCGTAGGCCTTCGGGTGGTTTAAAAAAATCCGACACTTGGGTTGACCACTAACCCCTCCACCAAACCGCATTGGAGCACCGTGGTGGAGTATGCTCTAGACCTCCTCAGTGTTGAGGAGAGACCCGTGCTCAGTAATGGGCCATTAATGGGTTGAGGCCACAACTAAACGCTCATACATTTGACGAAGCTTGTAGTATCTTTACCCCGACAAACTTTGGGTACTCTATTGCTAGACAATATATAACTATTTATATTTCCTACTCTACTACTTCGAGACTTCAAAAAAGGAAGTTCTCGATTCGACTGTATTATTCTTTTATGTGTGTTACTTTATTTAATAACTTTAATACGTGTGCCGATGATTCTTTTTATATTCTAAAACTGATGTTTGTCATGTTTCCATTTAAATTTGAGCGACACAAGTAGGATAGTACACAAAAATTGATTTATCATAGTAATTTTACTGTTATACTATTATATAACAGATGCATCAAGTATTTGCTTTTACTTTACTTGATGCATGTGAGATCGGGAATCAGAGTATTAAATTCGACGTATTTGATTAAATTGGCTTTTTGCTCATTGACAAAGTGACTATGTCTACTACAACAGTTCTGTACTTCGACATTTTTGTCGTTATTGACTCGGCGCCCGAACAGAAACAAACAGTGTTATTGCTCGAGCTTGATACACGACGAGGCAGAATTTTTGAGATTCTATTGAGCAATTTTGACTTCGCATAGACGTTTGTATTACACAACACTCAATAGACTAGCGCGATGTATTCAAATCGATTCCTAACTGGAAAATGGGCAAGAATAACTGGTACTTATACATATATATTTGTCATTGATGATGTTTGTATATCCATATCACTGTTAACACAGTTAATTGTGTCATAGCGAGGATTTATGCTGTAATTGTAATTAGGTACATTTTCCGTGGCCTTGTAAGAATTAAATGACACGAAAACGGCACGTCCTTCTGTTTGTTCTTTAACAAAAAAGTAATGTTTATTCAAAACATATTTTCCTGTTAAATAAAAATTTTGCTCCAAGATCTAAAACAATTTTAATTGGAGTTTCGTAATGGTAACCGCACGTATTAATATGCAAGGGATCGTTTCCTGTTCAGTAAAGTTTTAATTAACAACGCCCAACGAATATAATTTGAAAGATTTTTGTCGGTGTTTCACAGGGTGGACATCCATCATTTAATTAGTTCCACTCTACAATGTTTGCAAACAAATCCATAAATTGAACTATTTATTTTGCTTTTTTTAAAATAATAAACTTTATTCGTCAATGACAAACAATGACAAACATTATTAGAACCTTTACAATTACCAAGTTCCTCACTCCTTTACAATGTTCCAGACTTATAGATAATTTCTAAACTAATCATTGATAGTGTGATAGTGAACCAGGAATACTAATATTACTTCTTGTTTCCTACTTACTACTTTTCAGAACTCAACATTAGGTTAATTTCAGAAGTTTGGGACTCCGCATGTTTTAATAGCACGAAGTTATTCGTGTAAGATACACACTATGTTACATTGCCTTTTTTATTTTCGTAACCTACCTGGCATATTACCGTATGTAAATTATATAACTTTAATGGTCATTTGCAAATTTGTAGACAGTTAAAAAATGTCGTCCCATGAACAAATTTACTTGTTCAATTACCAGTTGGTGCTTTAGATATCATTATAAATCGAATTCCAAACAATCATTATCCTTTAATACGATTTTAGAGCCCCTATTATGATTAAAACGAATCTATTGAACTGACACAAAAACATAATTAAATTCACCTCATCAAATTTATTCTCTACGATCCGGTGACTACGAAATTACAACGTTCAATCAAAACGGTCAAATGACTTCCTGTCTTATATGAAGCAGTGTGCGTGCGTAACTTGAAACGATCTGACTGGCATTCCCTCGTCACTGGCATGATGAATGAGGTGGAAACACGACGTAATCGTGGCCCAATCGATACCAATGTCAGGCCGTGCCAACCGTCGGATTGAACCACCGGGTATGTATGTATTTCTATATGTATTCCGAATTTCGTTGGCATAGTAGTTTTGAAGTAGGTCGTGTCGAGTGAGCTCACGGTAGCATAACATTGAGGTTAATTGTCGAGACGTTTACTCTTTAGAGTACTTGAAAGTAATTCGGAGTTTCTAGCACAAAATAACCTGTCTGAAGACGTAAGGTGTTATTATACTACTGCAAATGTTATTAAGGTTGTAATGTCGATTTTATAATCAAATACACTATAGTAGCTGCTGCAGCAGACTTCTTTTCGCCTAACAGTCAATATATGAGCAGCTTTCAGATTTTAAAATTAACACAAATTTCATCAATTTTTATTAGGATAAAAAATATAAATACTAAAAAAATGTAAAGCATTTGCTTTAATGGCTATGTATTTAATACAATATTACTGCTTTTGAGTGTTTGTTAGAAATCTCGTGATTTTGGTGTTCCATGACGAAGCAATGAATGCAATGGTTCAGGTGACGGAATCAATAATGGTAATTCCACTTTACCACTGCAGCACAATCCTGACATTTCCCTAGAAAACTTCAATGCGCCGCGATACTCGGAAACAACGTCCATTGGCCCAATCCGAACGGAAGCATGCGAGCTGTAATCAGTGCTGCAATCGTATCCAAACGCTGCTCGATACAAATCAATACCTGAAAATTTTCTTCTTGTACGCCGAAATTTATGTAGTTCTTGACCTCTGAGATTTGCCAGATGGACGACGATTTCGCACATCATCCAAGCTGTTTCAGTCAGTCAAGTCGGGCCATACAAACGCTCTTCTTGTTCTTCGTCAGTGGTTTCATTCGTAATATCGAATCCTAATTGCATTATCCTATTGCCTTTGTCGGAAAATATTATATATATATTGGTCGTGGCATTGTTAATAGTAATATCGGCACAATAATATCTAAATATATTATGTAACTGACAGACATAGTGATCTATCAACACACAGCCCAAACCACGGGACAGATCGGGCTGAAATTTAGCATGCAGGTAGAAATTATGACGTAGGCATCCGCTAAGAAAGTATATTGATCAATTCTACCACCAAGGGGATAAAATAGGGGATGAACATTTCTTAACGCGAGCGAAGCCGCGGGCAAAAGCTCGTTTATTATAATACTCGTAGAAACTCGTAACTTTGGCGCAAAACCATGAAACTAAAACAAACACAGCCGTCAACTTCAAAATCTACGTTCTACGTTATTTTCAAAACAAACCATGGAAACATTTGTCAGTTGAGTTTGTTTGTTTTGTTGTACCATGAACAATTAGACCAATATTTTTTATTTATTTGCAACTGTTACATTTGTTCCATTTTCAATATTTAGGTTGGTATCGAGTAAAAATTTCAGAATTCATATATTAATATTTAATGGCATCAATAACCCTTGTCTTTAAGACGAAAATGACAATTCTTCAAACTAATAAAAACACGATAAATATATAAAGTGATAATAAAATAACGCATATGAAACTCATCGAGTGTGCGGTACGTCGGCAAACAAATCGTAGACCCTGAGTCAAATTCTATTATCTAACGTGTAATAGTTTTTATCTTAATCGAAGAGTTTCATTGGTTTCGACTTCAATATTAGCATTTATGTTAATGAGAGGGAGGTGCAGTACGCCCGATTCTTAGCTACTTTTCCATTTTATCTTAATGAAGGCATTGAGAAAATCCCGGGCGTTGGGTTACTGGAAAAATAGATGAGGTGCATTTGTTGCCCAAGTTGTATTAAGAAATCGTTCTTTCAACGTGGAACAAAATGAAAGTGAGGTCCACAAAACATTACTTCACACGGCACAATAGATATTTAGTTAGGTTATTTGTGTTTATGATTATCTTAGAAATTATAAGCTATGGTATAACGAGTGTAAGCTAATGCCCGGTGTCTGTGAATATTAATTGGTCTACTCCGATCCAGCGCTTGCAAGCCAATGCCGTAAGAGGAGATACAAATCGGTTATGCTTCGTTTTATCTTTATATTATATTATTATTAAGAAAAAACTATCATGAGGAACACATTATGTAAAAATATCTTTGTCAAACCGATTCCAGATATTGTTATATTTCACTAAAGTTGAGTACAGAATTTAACTTCGAAATTACGGAAAGGAAAGGTTATTATTTACCTGACATTTATTAAAAGTTTTATCAAACGCACCTGGCTTGCACAGCGTCTATTCAAAGGTATCTCAACAAACCAACTTTCGACTTTAAACAGCGCAAACTTGGTTAACTTTCTAAAAACAAAAGTGTGAAGTTGCCGACATATTTACAACAATTTCATTCAACAAAATTTGCTTCCATATTCGCTGCGCTGAATTCAAAATTAGCTGAAGTTTTTCCTTCATGCGAACTTTAAGAGTAAAAGAGTTTTGGCGAGACAATATAGAATGTTAAAAACTGCACACATTGCGCAACATTACTTTATTTCATTTGCTTATTTGTATTTTTGTTTTAAAACTATAAAACTTTAGTTGGTAATTCGAGCAGAACAATACAATGTGAAGGAAGTAACATTTGTAAAATGTTTACAAAAAGGCCGGCTCAATTCTAATTATAATAAGAGGTTGATAACTCGCTCATAGCAATAGGTCGAGTGATGAGTGTACTGAAATGACGGGGTTCCTTCTTTGAAGATCCTGTATACTAATAATTTAAGCGGAAAAGTTTGTTTGTTTGTTCGTTTGAATGCGCTAATCTCAGGAACTATTGATCCGATTTAAAAAAATATTTTTCTTTTGAATAGTTAATTTATTGAGGAAGGCTTTAGGCTATATAACATCCCGCTACGACCAAAAGGAGCGGAGCAACAAATTACCAACAGCGAAACGAGGGCGTCTACATAATTATATTAGCAGGACGACGTATGCCGGGTCCATTAGCTATATATATGGCTTTGGCTTACTGCTTAAAAGAGTCTGCTTCTAAAATCAGGCACAAAATTACTCTTATATATCCGTTTATCCTTTATATGTATATTATACTAGGTCACATATATGTAACTCTCTCTCTCACTGTAACAAAAATAAGTAGGTACTTTAAGGCTGTGTTACTCAAAGGTCCTTGATTCCAAAACTAATTTTCACATTTTTCTACGATACACCACACAATAGTATAGACGAGAAAGAAAAATTCATTCCCATTTTACGTATAATACCTACCCCTTGCCTATATAAAACTTTGTTTAAGATCCTAACCACTTTATCCGTGACGCTAAGGATTTCTAGTACAAAGAGTCACTGACCTGAGGATTTGAAATGGACATGGGGAAACTATAAAGGTTCAATGTTGACTGGAGAATCGTAAAAGGCTCCAATAACAGTCTAATTCCAGATGAACTACCGCCCCCTGGCCGCTTCCGCGCAATAAACACTCCAACAATTTTGTCCTTGAGCGACACATTTCTTTTGAAACTACAGTTGGGTAACATTATCTCCGAAAACTTTTTGTCCCCGCTCTAAGTTTCCATATTAAAAAAAGTTAAGGCAATTTGAAATTCAACGTAGCGAGTATGAAGCAAATTACGTTGAATAAAATTGCTGTAAATATGTCTCCTCGCTGCAAACTCCACTCTTTTGTTTTTAGTAAGTTACAATTTTATTGTGTGACGTTAAAAGCGGAACTAGTTCCGAAGGTACTTTTAGGAGGGTATTGTTCCAGATACGCCATTCGCCGTGGGAGCGGCCCATAAATAATATTTATTTCAATTCATAAATAAACCTAACTTGGTATACTCCACTATTGTTCCATTTGTTCTATATGTTAGATTGTGGCAAAACTTGAATGATAATGGCAAAAGACAGTGAATTCGTAAAAAAGGAACTGTTTTTCTTCTTACGGACTTACCTTCGATCGTCTAGATCAGGAAGATCTTCACAACAACATCTTTATTATACCATTAAAACTGGCCTTATTTATTTACCTTACTACTTTTATTTATTACATAAGCCCTTTTAGGGTAACTTAAAAACCAGGTTAGGATGTAAGATTAATTAGTTTTCCTAAGCGAATATATTTATATAAAAACCATTGTTTGTTTGTATACATATCCTTTATGGATCCAGAAATGGTAGAAGATTACTGACGTCCTAAGCTACTTTCTTAAGAATTCTCTGAAAAAGGTTTTGGTATCAAAATTATATCCATCGGACATAGGTTTATCCGTTAGTCGAAAATGTTGATTTTTGAAGGATAAGATTCTAAATTCGTCTGTATTTTTTTGTTATTGAATCGACAACGTTGATCAATTTGTCATCGTTAATTCCCTTAAAATTATTCTGAAGAAATCAGTAAACTGCGTCTGGTTGTGATAGTAATGACCCAGCACGATAATAAATTTGGCCTGTACTTTGAAGGTTGGCATGTAGTTCTCACGTATAATATTTATTGCGCCGAACCATGTGGTTTGGAAACATGAATTGTACTTTAATCGGGTACTGAAGCCTTTTCTGTATACAATATCTATAATAATCGTTACGCCAAACGATATCATATTTCGACATTTCTTTATTGATCTTTTGATATGCGCACTGAGTAAAGTTAGTTCATATGTTTTAAATTTAATTAATTCAATCAATTAAGTATCTTCTTTAGTCTCTTCACAGTCAACTATGATCAAACCTTCGATCACATTAGAGAAATGAAAGATATCCATTAGATCTGTTGGTGTGTATGTGTACCGATTTGCTCACAAACTATTAGTCCCAGGTTCAGAAAAAAGACATTCAGCAAAATTCGAAATGCGGTTCACGAAAGCTTCGCTTATATTCCCCACTAGCTGACCCCAGCAAACGTTGTTTTGCCATATACATTATTTTAAAACAATTTTATGATAACCATAAAAATGCTTATAGTGGGTTAACCTTAAAAGCTAGACATATTATGCTGTCGCGGACTTTTAATTAGAACTTTTATAGAGGAAGAATATTGTAATTCATGATTTTTGAGTAACTTTCACCGTTTACTCAGCGCACGCATCAAAAGCTCAAAATTTTGCCGTTTTCGCAATATTCTTCATTGCTGCTCCGCTTCTATTCTTCTTATCGTGACGTTACATAGCCTATAGCCTTCCTCCATAAATGAACTATCTTACACTGAAAGAATTTTTCAAATCGGTCCAATAACAAACAAACTCTTCAGCTTTATATATTAGTTTAGATTCTACGCTTGGTTATATATTTAGAAGTGATTCGCAACTAACGTGGTTACACTCTACTGGTAGAGCGAGCGGGGAGCGAATGGCAAGTGCCTGTCGCTTGCGCATAGTATGACTACAATGTGCTTTGTTAGCTTGTCAACACCCCTACAGATCAAATTGCATTACATTTATCTCTGTGAGAAACAAATGTAGATTATCCGCCGTCCAAGATAATTTCTCCGTTCATCAAGACAATAAAACCCTAGCGAGAGCGCCGAGCTAACTACATTACTCTCATTAGCATAAACGCAATTAACTCTTAAACACTTCTGGATTTAAAAACTTAATAGAGTGAAATACTTTGGAAAATATTTAATAACATTTGTTATGTAAAACTGTAGTTTAACTGTTGAGCAAAAGATTATTTAAATGGCCAAGGTTAAAAGCTGTATTAATATTTAAGTTTTAGATAATAGTTGAGTAACTGAAATCTTTAGTAATGAAAGAAAATGTAGTTAAGTTAAAAGATAGAAAAGAAACGTCTCAAATTATAAACTACAGAAAAGAGCGATAATGTCAAATTGGGAATAACTTATCACTAGATGTCCTTGTATTGACTATAATATAGTGTACCATATTAATATATTCATTTGATTTACGTTTTTCAAATACCGATTTACCAGAAAAAAATTGTCCGAAAAGAAAATTATTAAGAAAAAATATTAATAGGAATATTTTTTATATAGGAATATTTATGTTCGGAAAACTCCGACAAATAAATAGACGTGATGGATAGTTGATGGTAACAGGATATAACTATGGCGATGCTGACCATATGAAGCGACTCAAATTATTACTGTTTTTTCGACATTGTATTCGAACTAAGTATAAAACATTTCATGCTTGATTTTGGATGGAAGGTGGCGACTGATCAGTCGGATATGAGTACCGTCGAGTTTCCGATAACAACTGAAATAAATCACGTAATTCTTTGAATAAAAATGTCAATATCAGTTATATTAGAAAGTATGTACATTTAGTTAACAAAACAGTATGGCGAGAAACACTCGATTTGAGAAACATTTGTTCTATTTGCTGTGTTGGCACCGACTCGGCGAGCTAAAATCAGCGTTTCCACCCTAAATAGCGCATTTGGTGTGCTCAGTAAACAAATACGTTCACGAATGGAGGAGAAATACAAAAATTTGCGGGACACTGGATGCACAATGGAATGAATAAAAATTGTTTTAGCACCCCGGGACCGGGCGCCAATTCGCAACAAAGGATCGCTTTTCTGTATCGATAATATCAAACTGTCCTGCTTATTTTTCTTACACCTGACAGAGATAAATGCACATGTACTTGGGGATTATTTGTAGTGAAGTTGCATGGTATGGCCACATGAGTAAAAACGTACAGAGTCTCAGCTTGTTAACTTCTTTGAACATTATACTTTATGCTCTAGGGTTGACACAAACACAAAATTTGTTTCGTAAATAGCCACGTATGTGATTTAGGCAAAGACAAACACACACATGCACACATACATGTGTACTCGTACCGGGAATCTAATAAAATATTATCATCGTTCTAAGTGTATGTGTCAGTCAGCAATTTTTTCATGAAGAGAATAAAAATTTTAAACTCAAACTCAAACTCAAATCATTTATTTCACGTAGGTATTTATAAATACACTTATGAAACGTCAAATATTT
>DWJN01002506.1:0-15153 GCA_018248895.1 Carystus phorcus
ACACTTGGGTTGGCCACTAACCCCTACCCCAATTCGTATTGATGCATGATAAGGTGATGATCTCATCATTGATGAAAGACTCGTATGCAGTAGTGGGCCATTAATGGATCGACGGCAAACGTGTGTATTAACAGATACTACATGGACGAGGCGAAGCGAATGCGTTCGGCGGCGGAGAGCGAACAGGAGCCCCTCGCGCGAGTGATGCTGTACCACGAGTCTGTGCTGTGTTTCGTGCTCACCGGCCGCCTGCTCGAGATGGAGATGGACACTAAGAAGGCGTTCACGATATACCGCGAGACGATCGAGTACATCAAGTCGATACACTCGATGCCGCAGCGGTTCCGCACCTCGCCCAAATCGCCGCATTCCACGTTCAGCAAGTTGGATATACTCAGGTAATTTGGCGACTAGGATTTTTTATATGTGAATTTACTAGCGGGTTTTTTTGTCAATTCATTTTTGGGGGCTAACGCTAACTGTAACTATTCAGAAAAGATAGATTAGATTCTGTATTTGGATAATTTTAACTAATTAAATTAAAAAATAATTTTGAAACCTTTACCAAAGATTTTGTATATATGTTCATCTTTATATCATTTACGATGATTTTAAGAGGTTAAAGTACGTTATAACTTGCAGCCTGAGGGTCCAAGCGCTGCTGTACCTCCGGATGTTCAGGATGTACAACAGGGAGGTGAAGGAGTACAATAAGGTGGTTCAGGAGTACCAACAGAAGGTGAGTTCACTCGCTCAGTCTCAATTATTTTATGTGTATAGCCGACAAACAAGCGGACGGTCACTTAATGGGGTACACTGCCCATAGACATCAGCGATACCTAAGGCATAACTGATGCGTTGCCAGCCAAGATAGAGAAAGTATTTTCTCTCAAGCTGCCAGTCGACGAGTCGTTTTGTGTCTGACTCGACAGAGAAATTAAATGCCATAATACTATACATAGTTATGAAAATATAAGCTTTTAATGTTTCATTCGCATTTTATTTTTATTGGCGAACATCGTTAAGTGTAAATCAAATTTAGGTTCATTCAATAACTTACTGTTTACACATGAAATTCTATAAGAGAAAAGGTTAATTTCACTAGCAGCATAAAACACCATTACTGGCCGTATTTAAACCTCTTAGATCTCACCGTATAGTACCGTATAGTGTTTGCGATATGATAATTGCCTTCAACCCATTAATGGCTACTGAGCACGGGTCTCTCCTCATCACTGAGGAGACTGACTGATATGATATGATAATAACGAGGTATATCTGTGTAGCCGGCGTGTGCGGAGCCGGTGTCGCCACTGTCGCCGACGCTCTCGGCGGGCCCCGGCTCGGCGGGCTCGGGCTGCGGCTCCGGCTCGGGCTCCAACGGGTACTGCTCGCTGGTGCACTCGGTGCCGGCGCACGCGCACCACGCGCTCCTCCAACTGACCAAGTACTATACGTTCCTGTACGTCGCGCACGAGCTCTGGGAGCAGGCGGATATGTTGTGCCGACTGAGGCCGAACCAAGGTATGTTGGAATATAAGAATATAATTCTTTATTATACTACCTAGAAATTGTGTTCTGCGATATGTAATTGGCGCCATCTGTCAGCAACATAAGCAATTTCGTTCTGTTTGAAATACGAATTACCGTTGAATTGTTTCAATATTTGAACATGAAAGTACTAAAATCGTGATTAAAAAACGGGGGAGTGGGGTTGGAAGTTGATAGATATTTTTGATATTAGGTTATAGATATTTTAGATTTTAAATTAAAAAAAAAATATTTTTTTAGTATTATACTTCAAACTCGTGTGTTTAGTAAATAAAGACATGTAATGTGGTTGTTCTCGTTACAGATCTGTTTATAGCGGTGGATCGCAAGTGCGGCCCGTTGACGTTGTTCTCGACCTTCCGCCACCTAGTGCAGTACGTGCGGTACGCGATGTCGCTTCTGAAGAGCGCGCCCCGCGAGTGACGCCCGCACTCGGGCCGCGCGCTCATACAACACTACATCAACTGCGGATACTACATGCTACCGTACACCTGTACATATTGCAACTCTGGTGTGTGAGAATGGCGCCCGAAATTTTGGGGTCACCAGTCACCTCCATACACGGATGATAAATGTTTTCGTACGCGTTGCGTTTTTAATGGTTTCTACGTGCGTACTACGCGTACTAGCTCGTGAACAGAGTTGCCTCGTGCGCGTATTTGCGCGATTTTAGTCAAAATGCTGTATTACGCCCGGTGATACGGCGCTTGGCGCCCGAAATAAATCTTAACGTGAATTATGAGTGCAGTAGCACTTTGGATTGAGCTGTCTACTAGATGACTCTTATGCAACTTTGTGCATTCAGTCGTGGCTGCATCAACATAACGTGTGGTGAAAATACACGGTTCAGGTGTGATTATCTATTTCGTTCGTCTAGACTCGCAACTAGGTCGATCTTAAATAATTATAACTTTATCCATATATAAAAAATTATAACTTTGGTCTCTTTTATGCCTTTGTAAAGGGAGATTCCGTTGCTGTTAACTACAGCGTAATCTACATTTCAGTCTTTATGTCTTAAAGTAAAATTTAATAAAATTGTACAAATTGAATCGATTCACATGAGCCGTGTATTTTCATACTACCATATAATGTTCAAAGTAAATATCGCGTGGGTTTTAATTAATATCTTTGGATTTGGTATAAAACTGTTGAAGGGTTAAGTCATATACATGGGTTGGGTTGCCAGTTATTTTTTAAATACAAGATTCAACTGTAATTAGATTGAAAATTGTAATTTCTAAAACTATGTCCCTTGATAAAATCTTTAGATGGACAGTAATTAATCCGGTAGCCTAATCGGTAGTGAACTTGCGAAGCGAGGAGTATTGAATTCGATATTTGGCCAGGGTAAATATTTATGTGACAGATAAATATTTATTCTCGGATTGAAGGCATTGTCCATACTATCCGCAACACAGGAAATTCTACAGATATAAGTTAATGGGTTTATTTATTTTATCCATACATAATATATATCACTATTGACTAATTTACTAATAGGTTGACGCCACAAAATTTTAGAGAAAATCTAAAACATACTCACGTACGACTACCGCCTCTAGCGGTGAAATTAAAAACTAATAACACTTACGTTTCATTATGATGGTTGAGACAACTCGTGTGGAATGTACATACATAATTGATATTTAAATATATTTTTTAAATCTAACTCATGACATCTTATTTATAATTTTTTATGTGACATGAATTTTATACAATTAATTATTACAGTTTACTAAATTATGAAAACCGATTTATTATGTTTGTACATTCCCCTCGAGAATATATTGACAGGAACATAACGTATATAAAACATCCGAGTAAATAATATGTTCATATATAATAATCCATGATTTTTACGACCTATATTAAAGCCATTATGTTAAAAAAGCATTTATAGGTTTTATTTTCAGAAAATAAAAAGTTTTTAACGGTTTTTAAATAAAATATATTGCATTATTATTATTCACTTTTGTTTATATTGATGTAAAATTTAATATATCATCTTGTATTTAATTTGTTTTAGAAACCCCTCGCATATAATTTGACTTTGTAAATTATTACGCCAAAAGTTTGTCTTGAAATAATCTTCCAGAAATACCGAGAGTATTGCAATAATTACATTAGAGTATTTAATGTCAGTCGATTTTTACGAAGAGTTTGTTGAACTTGTATCGTAAATACATGTTTTATATTTGTCTCGCGTAGTTATGTGTATTAATTTATTTTAAAATACTGGTAAATAGGACTCGCCGCGTGCACATGGATTGATAACGTGAAAGCCCGACAATTAATATTGTATATACAATCAGATTTAATTAAGAACAATAAAAATAATTCAAAGTTGTTGACTTTTATATATTTTCGCGTATACAGAACTATTATTTTACATTACAATATATAACTTCAGTATTAGAAGCAATTTTATACTCACGTACAAGACAAAAATGTATTATTGAAAAAACTGTGACATTAATTCGATGTTTTGATAGTATTTTTTTTTTTGCCTCATATAAAATTTCCTTGCAATATTAATGTTCGGGCGCCAAATCAAATGAAAATCTTCCAAGTAATTTTAAGGTTATCCAATAGAGCACGACGTGTTATGTATCCGTGTGTAGATATTGTGTTAATTTTAAGGATCCTACTTTTGTGCAAGTCGTAAATATTCGATTTATGTCAGTTCAGAATACGACAAAATCATCCCAGCCAATGAACAGAACACAGTAATATATGAACACATACTTTTATTTGCAACGAAAATGTTGCCGCAACGTGAGTGTCTCAAAGGAATAATCGTTGAGACGAAAAATAATCTTTTGAAGATCAATGTAATAAGAAAAATCGGAATGAGGAGTACTGTTTGAACAATGAATACGAAATTGTTGCATTTACACAGTTGATACTGTAATGACAGTCTGTGGTCAAACATCGACCATTAACGAATCGAAAATATAAAAGAATACGATGGTGAATCAAATTCCTAACTTGTCTTCTTGTTTCGTTCTCTTCTCAAAATGACGACCAAAAAATCGAATTGTATAAATGCGTGTGTGTATAATGTATATATCGCGCGGTCGCGTAGCGTGCCGGTTTGTAGCGTTGTTAAGTGATAGACTAACCATATCGTAAGTTTTTCGTTATTGTAACCTTCCCTATCAATGAGAAAAACCATCGGGAGCATGAAAACGAATTGTATATTTTAAAAATGAAACGCGATTTTTGACGCATTGTATATTTGACTAGGATTGCGTCGCTGTATAATCGTTGACGCCGAACTGGTTATACATCGTCGCGATGTATAAAACGGTTCGGTTATATGTACTTATACGCGCCGCGAAAAATCTAAAGTGAAATATACCGAACGTGTGTATAATGTCAATCACTGATATCTCTCGCGAGTTTTTGTACTTATGGTTATTGTAATTCTTTTCTGATTTAACTAGACAACGATTAGTAGCGAAACTTAAGTATTTTTTATTGTATTCCTAAATATATAAGCTAGTTTTACTGCGTGTTATGAGACGCGGCGTCAGTGATTGATATTGACACGACACAAGACGTAATCGCGTGTGGGCCAATCGAGTATATTGCAAAATATCTCAATACAAATGGGAACACTTGTAGGTTTTCGCAATAATTATCAGTTAGACGGATCGCCAGCATCACGGGTGAATTCGTGTTACGTCGTTAGTATTAGTTATATTGTTTTCTCTCTTACGGATCGGTAAAGGGTTGTGCGACAGAAAATTGTGCTTAAACGTAACTGTAGTTAGCAGACACCGCCGTGAACGATACGATACTACTTAATGTTCCTACGTGTTATTAATAGATACTTGCAGAACAATCTCCGAGCAAATCCCGTTTAGTCATTCGTTAGATAATTATTTAGTGGACATATCAACGGATGGATGATTTGTAACAGTTTTGCAAATATTTTACGATGTTGTAATTAGATGTTTCGCGTTTCGCACATCCGATTCGTAATACATTTACAAAATGACAATAACATTTGTGTTTAGATCGGCTAGGTTCTTTTGAGTGTTTATTTAAATAATTATATTGTGAATTCGTTTTGACACGACACAGAACGGTCAATATAAAACGGTCGAGTAACGAAGTGCAAATATATTTTTAAATTGAATTTAAAGTACAATTATGATGATTATTCGCCGAACGTCAAGTTTTAAGAAGTTATTCCGTGAAGAAGGAAACACCGAAACACCAATAAGTATCTGTATTTCTATCGGTTGTTTATCAAATTTATGTTGTGATTGTAAATATATAATATATTATATTATACATTTTGTAATGGATATACATAAACGTTAGTGCCAGATAGGTTTTGTATGAAAGTTTATAGTAAGATTGGGGCGCGGCGCGGGCGCGCGGGGAACAGACACTCGTAGAACAACACGCGACGCTGTGGGATGGAAATACAGATAATAAATGGACACATTTGATAGCGAATACGATATTAGCGACCTCTATTTAAGTAGAAGTGACTAGGAGAGTGTGATAGTGTCCGCAACCCCGCGCGCCCCCCGGCCCGTATCTACGTCGCAGACGCAAACTCAACAACACGTAATGGACAAAATGCTGAACTTTGTAATATTGTTAAATAGCGAGATGCCTTGTAAATAGTATATCATAAGAAATGTGTAGTTTTCACTCTATATTTTAATTTATATGTAAACTATATTTATAGCTAAGCGGACAAGGAGTTAAAAGTAACATAATAATGTTTTTAAATAAGAAATTATTGTGTGACGCGCGATCGAGTATTCACGGAATCCCGGTATTGGAGCGGTTCGTTCGATACGTGCAAGTTTTAAATTGAAATATAAAGATGGTTATTGTGAAGGTCGTGTGGGGGAGCTTGCAGCGTTCGTTTAGTGTATCGTTAGTGTAGTTACGTTACTCGCGGTCGACGATAATTCGCGTGAATTCGATAATATTACCCTACGCTAGTTACCTGCTATGTTAGTGGTCGCGCGGTGGCCAGCGCTAGCCCGTTACGATGAAATTTATTTATTTCCACTGCAATAACATCGATTACCAATCGGTGATCAACGTTGGTTATTTTTATTTCGGTATAGGCAAAGGTAGGAATGCTACCATCACAATTTTCCAGATGTGGTTTCTGGTTGCCTTATGTTTGGTTTAGCGTGGGCACGCCCCACGATATCGCCCGGCAAACGAAATCAACCTGTACTTACTTCGCACAAATTACATTATTCATATTTTTTTTAATTCGTTATTTATTGCGACATTGTATAATTTATTATTTACTGTACACGAAGCGAAGTTTACTTAAATAGTAATTGGGGCGCCACGGTTTGGAATCGTTTCTTCGAAAGATCTGTTTAAATTTTATTTGTTTTTTTTTTAAAGGCGCCTCGCTTTATACATTTATTTAATAATTTTTTTATTTTATTTTCGCCTGTTTAATTATTTTTAATTATTTGGATACAATATTTATTTTAAATGATTCAAAATTATACAATTAATTAAATTTTTTGTTAGTTCGCTTGACGCATCGGTACTTTGTTTTTTGTTATCGTTCTTAGTTCGTAATTGTATGTTGCTGACGTCATATTTGCGTTTTGTTGTTTAGCAAACTTATTAGAGAAATCACTGTTTTCACTTGAAATATATTTCAGGTACCATTGACTAGTACAAAGCATTTTAAAGTGTCCGCTGGCTTTGTCGTAATTTTAGACGATAATATACCGTTTTTGTAATGTGAACGATTTTTTCTTTAATATAAACTGGTTAGATTTCATATCATTTCAATGTAAAAGTATTTTTACTGTAGGCTCAGTTGATCGGGTCGTTGCGATATTGTATAATTAAAAGGCTTATGTATAGTGTCAATGAGTTACCTCACAATGTTATTAAATGTACCTACTTGTTTCGCGCGTGTGTATAATTTGACTTGTAAATCTCAATCAAACTGAATTATCCCTAAAATTGACGCCAAATTTTTTTTATTGACAAATTTTAATGCTTAGACTAAAATGTAAAATGGGCGCTGGGGGACGCGTTAGGCTATATAATTTGTTTAGGCAATTGTAAAATACTGTTTTTTTTTTCTTTATATTTCTTAAGTAGCATTTTGTGTTGATAGCGTGTATAATTTGTTTTTTTTTTTATATTTCCGTTAAGAAATATGTATAAATTTGTTTTCCTTTAATTTTATTATTTGTGTAACTATTACTCTATGTTATTTGATGATAGAATACATTAATTTTTATGTATAAATGTATTTTTGGTTCTTTGTTACCTTATTTCCCTTTATTATTTTTTATATACTTGAGAGGGCAGTTATAATTATTATAGTCAATTTGGCGACTAGGTATTTGACCAGTCGTATGTGTCAGTACCTCATAGCGGTCACGTGTTGAGTAATTCGTGTTAATATCGTGCTTTAAATTAATGTTAGCGTAAATTAAAATTGCCTTTGTCAATTTTCCACGTATAACACCACCTTACAGAACTAATGTTAATATTAATACTGCCTTATGGGACTTGTATCGCGAGCGAGTAGGCTACAGCGACATCTGGCGATACGTCGAATACAATCCCCTTTTTTGTCATAATTCTGAGGTTAAAAACTGGTTTTCGTGGATTTTTTAGCGGTAGGTGGCATTCAAATCAAATCAAATTATTGCAATCCAATTTAGGAATCACAGATAACTCGCTAACTTATTCTCGCTGGTGGTGTGACAAGTCCAATGTATAACAATATTGCCTTTCATAGAAGTAACACCATCAAAGCCATAAGATAGTTACGAGTAACGTATATTGTTCATTGATTGCCTTATAGCTTACGAAAAGCCGTATTAGGATAGGTTTAATAATTATAAATTCGGTACTGTTGTCGTGGCACATATAAAATAGAAAAGAAAATCAGATTAAAAAATGTCCGAATTGCTTATACAATCTACGTTTTAGCGACAACAAAATATCTTTATTTCTCTATATACAATTCAACAAGTCACTACTTTAGGACCTTCTAGTAAGTACTAGTATGATGCCTGTATCAGGTGGCCCCTATATACATTGGTTTAGGACATCCATTCTCTAAGTCAATTGTCTAGGCAAATGACTATGCAGTCTATACGACGAATGAGGTGGTGACGAATGGTCACTCGACTAGTTCGATCTAGACAGTATTGCGTAATGGTAAATCCATTGCGTGTTTATTTAGCGATCATACTGGAAATTCATGTGTAATTTGCAATGTATAAAATAGTTTAATGTTTCTTCGGTTTATTGAACCCCTTTGATTGATATTACGAAGTTAGATAGTTATTAGACTTAACCAGGTGAGAGATCAGCCTGTTAATTTATGCTTCATTCAAAGCTGTTAATTAGTGAGTTGTGCAAATACAAAAACCATTCCCAAACTTTACTGACTTGATATGCCAATCTGATAGGACTATTAATGTAGTACATATATAAGTGACTACTGCTCTACATTCTTAAGTTGATCTTAATTCTTTTTGTGAAGATATTATTTTACATTAGCATTATAAAGGCAAACATGTTTTATTTTCTTAACAATCAGGGTGCATATAAAATTTTATTTTTACTCTTCAGAAGTAACGATAAACGATAGGTATGTGAATATACTGCAAAGTTAATAACGTTCGGAACCATAATAATCTAGAATGCAAAAAAACACGCATGCTTGTTAGACAAATACTTATATCAATCTTAGGAGATAATATTACCTTTTATGAATTCTGATCAATATCATAGCGAGAATTAAAAAGAAAACGTAGTCTCATATATGTGCAATTAACACACAACAAGTACGGAATTTATAAAGTGCAATTCTAACATTACCAGAATCAATTAGTACAATTGGATTATATATTATAATAAATATATTGTTATTAATATTAAAGTAGTCCTCTGTGTGTCGATGTTGTCTATATTTTATATACTACTCGTAGATCGCTGCAAGCTCGGTTTTACTGCGGTTTTTCTTACAAAATAATTATTCGTAGGACCCACTTTGCTTCTCGGCGTGGTTAGAATGCCAGCGAATACAATTGGAGCTATATCGAATGCTATAAAATAGAATAAACGTAAAAATGTTTAGTTTATGTACATTTTTATGAAAGAAATTATTAACTAAGTATCTGAACGGCCGGGTAGACTAATCTAATCTATTTAATTCGATGAACCGACACTGCCGACGAAGTGACTCAATAGTTTAGTATTGCCTGGAATCGCTTGCACTCTAATCACGCTCTTCGTTTTCACACTACACAAAACATTGCAATATAATTTAAAATAGTGAAGTTGTACATAACAAATTGTGCTATTAAGTTTGCGCAGGCGCTATCGGTTCTTCCAAGGAGACATAATACAATACTTAAGTACAACTAATTGCTATTACAAACGCACAGGCGCAATAAGGAATTATTCGAAAAATCTACATTTTTACAAAAATTGTAGTGTGAAAACAACTTCGCGACGTGCTTTCGTATACGATAGATAAGTATAGTATATTCGCAGGTTCGACGCAGCAATATTTCATAAAACAAAAGTAATATTTTAACAAGTATTGTAGGTTACGTTTCTGTCACATTTAACGTGCCACCTTACCTTTATATCACAATCCTTATTTTACCTTAATTCGTCATGTATTACGTCGTTGCGTTATTAATTATATAAAAATTATAAAAACCTATATATTCCACAGCTTAATAAACTTTGTAATTGCAGTTAATATGGACCAAATTGGCTCGTAATGCGGTAAATGTGACTTTTCTTGTGCAATATAAAGTTAATATAAAAGCAATAAACCAAACTTGCCTATGCCTGCCTTAGAACAAATATAATGTTCAATGAGTTATAAATCGTAAATAAATTTATTTGCGTTAGAAAGAATTCACACATGGTCAACTTTTTAAATCTTCAAGACGAACTTTTTAAATCTTGATCAAAACATCTTGAAGGGAAACAACAAATAAGAAAATAAAATATTATATCAGTGATAATTCATAAAAATACTATAAGTCGGTTAGCTAAAGCTAGCTAGTTCAAAATACGTACCAAACCAATGCAGTTTTATATATACTTTTAAAAAGCTTATTTCATGGTTGATCTTGACTCATGAGTAAAAACAAAATAAGCTGTCTAATTTCGGAATAGTAATAAAAACAAATTAATGATATTCTCTGTCAGCCTTGGAACCTTGTGTGAAGGAGATGTTTGGTTTTATGATGGATAAGTAGGGTGATCTCACTCTCTCTTATGAAATAAATGTATTAATACAAAAGTGTTTGACTAATTGTACTAGCTTTAGTTAATCGAAGCATACGATGTGTGACAAGTAGGACTTTAGGAATCAATATAATTATATGGGGCATTTGCAGTCAAATTCTCTCAACACGATAGCAAACGAAAAGTTGCCTTAGCTTTGACCTGTGTAGAATTATTACTCATGCTCAGTTTGAATTTTGTTTTTTTATTTCATTAGCAAATAATGTTTAAAACTTTATTAAATAATACAACTTTCAAAATATGTACTGTATACTTGAGTCAGAGTAAATGTAATAATGATAATAAATAATGTAAACTATGAAAGCGCACAAAAAATAATTGTTAGGGAACATTGCTAATCCTATTCATAAGGTACATAAATAAGATACTACCATTGTGCCACCATAAAATTAAGTGGGATATTGATCCACAAAAGTATGAGTAAGAGGCCATTTATATCGGTGTATTTGATAGAAAGAATTATGTTTTGTAGTGTCTGCCATTCTCGACTTTTTTTAAGTTTTACAAGTCGAAGTCCGCAAGTCCTCGTACTCACTGCTCTCCCCGACTTTTCCATATCTCCGTAATGCCATAAATTACTTTTACGAATATTTTGACAACGATTATGAATTGAGATTGCGTCGTGACTTTTGAAATTAAGTTAAGCTCGATCAGTACGTATCTATTATCAAAATTCAAACTGAGCGTAGGAGACGTTTGAAACGAAGAGGCAATATTACTTCTCTAATAATTAATTAGTGGCTTACTAAATTATATGTCGTGTTGTCGTTACCAATCAATATACAATTATGTAAGGCATTAGCTTCATAATACTGTAAAAAATAGATAGCAATTTTGCTTAGTTACGTTCGACTCGATGGCAATATATTGTAAGCCATATAATATTTTTGAATGTTTCATGTTTCACATTAAACATTGTATAGATGTTAAGATTACCTCGTGCGTGTCGTCGAAACTAATGATAAGTAGGTGACAGCTAGAGCGAATACCTCATGGTTATAAGGCGGGGAATTGAATTCATTTACTTTAGAGTTACATAATATAAAGTTCAAAACGGAAATAAAAAATATATTGTGCCTTAGTGAGAAACGGTCAGCCTCCCATTTTATTTGGCTGCACCCGAATGGGTCACGGAATGTAACGTAAATCATAATTCGATGTTTCATAAAGGAAGTGTTACTTCAGTATTCCAAAATTCTCTCGCACTGTACACTATGCACTTATTTTACTTATCGAGGCCTGAGCACACATTGGACCGGTCGCGACAGTATAGAAATGATTATTCTGTTATAGCAATATATTCTAAGTTACCGCGCACGGAACCGCAAGATTTTGGCGCGAAGGATTGCACTAACATCATTTTTTGACAGTCTCGTGAAACTAAATACCAACAGTAATTATTAGGGGCGACAACGGGGCATTGTGTGCTAATTATAACGGAGAACCCCTTATAAGTTAGTTCATCTTTAACAACACGCAATAATGTTTAAACAATATTTTGTTTTAATAATGTTAAATATGATTATCGATGATATTTACACTTTATATTAAATGTAGATCAGTATGTGTATGTCGTAGCAATAAATTATGAGTGGCAATAAGGTCTAGTGAATTTGCTTTCGTGTATTTGTGTAATGTTTAAGGTGTAAAGTGTAGGTACCTACGTCCTCGACGCTGTAAACTGCTTTACGTACGATTACGTACTATAAGTTCAAATCCTCAACGTTTTTAAAATTATATATCATTATTATATTATTATATTTTAATATATTCTATAATATCAAGTGAAGTAGAAACGATTTATATTTAAGTATTAAAATAAATGTCATCGATGTTCGTGAAAGTTTTGTTTAAGTGATGCATGTACGTGATGTTTTTTACTTGCGTTTCTTTGGATTGTACTTAGCTACGAAACTTGGAATTTTGTTACAGGCTTTAATTATTTGGTACTAATTTATCTCCGTTACGTTGGCTGTAAATGTACTTTTTTAGCGTTAAGACAAAGTGCCAAGAGTCTAAGATCCCTCTCATGTGCTAATCTTCGGTTGTCCGCTTGTCCCTGCGTCTCGTAGACCCCAATACCATACAATCCTAAGACCGCTGGCTACATCGCAGGATACTTTTCTCACATTGTGAAATATAGTACCTATTACGTATTTTATTTATAGCATATTTATAACTTTTAAAAGATCGCTTTAGATAATATAAGGATTTGTTATTTTAAAAGTATCCTGTTAAGAAAGTGAGATATTGTATAAATGCCGTATGTCAATAGTCGGAAACTCCGGAACGAGATTCTAATTTGTTTTGTAGTGAATGTTTTTGATTATCGAGATAGCATAGTGTTAAACTGGCTGGATTTTGGATGGATGTTGACGGAAATTAAAATCGTACATCGCACGTCGAGAGACGTGATGTTTTAGATGCGAAATCCAGCCATAATTTTTGTAACGTAGTGCATGTATGTTTAAACTAAGTGACAAACTAATGATAGTATAAAATTGTTTACCACGCGCTCCGCTGCGAGTGCTAGACGAAAATATTATTTTTCTTAGATCACATTATATTGTAAAGGCGGTATGGTACGGTGAATGGCGTGGCGATACAAATCCATATTTTTTTACTCGCGACCGCCCGCCGTCACCCATATTTGTTATGTTTAAGAGGAAATATCTATTGTCTATTCCAAGGGTTGAATAACTACCAACACTTTTTTATATTACAATAATTATAGAAATTATTATTGAGCCCGTTGTTTTCTTTTGATTTAAGCCTCAAAACAATACCTACTGTATATACCTAATGTAAGACTATTTGTTTTGATCCAATATATTTAGTGGCGGATTATTCACCATGTATGACGATTTCAAAGGATCGAGGATTCGGGATTCGATTCCCGAGATAAAAATGTGATTGAAGAATTTAATGTGGTCTTGGTTTGGGTGTGTGTATATACATATATGTCTTTCTATAAAAAATAATAGTAAAAATATGTTTCTAAAACACTCAAAATTTTTCATCCGTAGTAGGCATTAATCTTTAATTAATTAAATAATCTAATTAATATTTTGTTAAAGTAGTCCATGAATCAGTAAGTATTGTTCTACTTTTCAATAATGCGCTAGAAAAACGTATGATAAACACTTAGACATACGTAGCACCTCCCTCTCCACAAACGTACCATACAGTTACAATAAATAAAAATATACACCAAACGTATATACCACCTACACTGTGTCGGCTCGAAATGGAGCATCATGAAGGTGAGTAGACTGCGAGTGTGTGGCGACCGCACTACGTCACACGATGACGTCACGCCAAACCTGAATCACGCTATCGAAGTTTTCTAAACCCTTGGTATACAAGTTCCAAATATAATAACAGTCGGAGCTCGGCCGCTCCCCAGGCAACACATCTCGCCTGGAGGGAGATCTCCCTTTGCCAAAAGAACAGCCTGCAGAAGCCGACAACGGATCGGTGATGTTTTGTGTGGCTGACAGTACTGACAGTACAACCGTCACAAGTAGACGACTCGTTTTCGGTTATATACATAAAAATGATTTACAACAGTTTAATCAACAATATTTATTAGATTTGATTTCTGTTATGTTTTTTCTTCTTCTTTTTCTTATTGGAATGCGCCTCGATCAAGTCATCGATCTCCTTGCTGTCGTCGCCGAGTCGCTTCTCGCCGCTGAAACAGTTCACATAATTACTGACTATGTTAAGAAAAATGTAACGACGTCAACTCGTTAATTGCTTACTACAGAGCACGGGTCACTCTTTTTTGAATAATTATGAATTTGATGTCTTAACGCATAGAAGCATAGAAACGTTCAAGTAACGTGTGCCACTAGCGGCCACTCATCCACCTACCGACCGCCTGCCGTTGCTTAACTCTGTCAATTGCTTAGAATCGACGCGAGCCGTCAATAAAGAATACATAACTATAAGAAGAATTCTAAAAAAATATATTTAAAAATTTATAAAGTCTTTAATTTACGTGTAAATAAAATGTAAATCACTCCGCAGACACGTGACAACGAATGGTACAATAAAGTAATCAAACTTTACTTTTAAGACGACCCGCGTGGCGTAATGGTCACCACACCTGACCGCCGTTCGAAGGGTCCTGGGGTTCGAAGGGGTTCGATTCCCAGCGAGGCGGAAATTTGAATGATGAGTTTGAGTTTCTGTTCTCGGTCTGGGTGTGTGTGTATGTGTTTCTGTGTTGTCCATGGCACCCACGACACAGGGTATCCTAGTGTGGGGCTATGAGTGTGTGGTGTTATTTAT
>DWJN01002507.1:0-15153 GCA_018248895.1 Carystus phorcus
TTGACAGTATGGCATTTGAGTTATTTCTAATGGAATTTTGTTATAAATTTTTACACATCTACCCATGAACGAGCCACCAGTTTTACTAAGCCTGAAATTCGGCTCAACCAGTTTAGCCTTATTCCTAAGTTAAGGTTTCACCTGTCGTTCAAGTCAACAACTGCTAACTGTCATTCGATATTATTAATTCCGACATTTTATTGACACTTATAGATGAAATAAAAATTTATATTCCACACTGTAGTCAGAGATACGATCTTTTCAACGCTCAGACGACGTCCGAACAGAATATTAATGGTACGTACACAAATGTGTCTTATCGATACTTGCTAATCGCATTAACGAAGTTATTACGTGTGATTAAAGTTTATAATACAACGGATTACTGGCTCAATGATACGTATGAGGCTATTCAGCTCTGATTGAACGTTATATCGGAGAAAAATATAAGGTTATCCACGCTTCCGTCCAAAGTCTCTTTCTCATTTTCCGGGTCAAAAAAGATGATGTCATCAATAATTGCAAAACTCACCACTGAAAATAACGGAGACATTAACTATATATTAACTTAAAAATACTTTTGGAAAGTAAACTAAATCAACCGACGCCATACACGTAAAGAGTTTCGCACAAATTATAGTCACAAATTAAAGTTTACACCAGTTTCCGTGAGCGTCTAGTACAAAAATGTCTAGGAGTTTTTCATCCAAAACTATAAAAGGAGCAGCGTGAAATATGACTCGGCTGCGCGATTTTTCCGTTCAGCGATTTGATCCCGGAAGAATTCGAAAAAATCACTTCTGGCTTTTATTAAATCGTGCGTCAAAAGAACACAAACCGTACCGTACCCCTACGAGGCGTAAGGGGGGTTGTACGAGGTGTACGGGGCACAAGGTATACGGAGGCTCGGCAACTCGGCTCGAACTGAACGCAAACAGAACGTAATTTTCGCACGAAAAACTAAAAGAGAAGCGAGAATTCGAAAGGCCCCGATTTCCCTGTCCATTGTCGTTTTCTGTTTTTTTTTTTTTTTCATCTTATTTAACGCTTTGTCGGCGAGCCCTTTGAAGTCCCTCCCCCTGGAAGGGGTGTTGCAAATTGCGTCACGGCCGTATTTCGGAGCGTAAACACATCGCTACTATTTATTTAAGTTCGTACAGAGACGTCAATTAGAACCTGTTATTATTCGACTTGAATACTATACAAATGAAAAGTTATTGTATCCCAATAGTTACTACTGTTTTTTGTATTATAGGTATATGAAATTTAGAAAGTACACTTCAATCTTTAATATAGCCTACTCGTACTTGTCGATTTCATAGCATAAACATAATGTGTTTTGTGTATAGAATATTTAAAAGAAACGAGGGAAAGTTTTGGATGCCCACAAAAATTTAATGGTTGCAAAATTAGCAGGTGATTGCTCGTAATAGACCGCATAAGAATATTTCTTTACATGTATTTTACAAATAAATTTGTACTATGCACTATTACATAAAAAATATATTCTTATATCTTATCTGCCCTCAATGTTAAGTTCTAAACAACACAAGTATAAATATAAGTAAAATCAACGCGAGCGTGTCGAGTCTCGAGGTTGGACGCCGTTGACAGCTTTGACAAGTTGATGTGTCAACTCACACTGACACGAACAGGCCACGTCACGGGAAAGCCCCTTAAACAATGGCTGCTTGTTTAGTAGACAAGAAATAGAAATATTATCTCTGGGATAACCATTCACTCAGTGATCATGTTTGGAGTGTGCTCAAAGAAATTGTTGTAAATTATGTCAATCTTTTTTTTCTTTTTCGTTTTTAGTATGAAACTTTAGTACCTCAGTAGTAGCACCCTTTAGTTAAATTGTGTCTAACAAATACAACCGTAGGAAAAAAAGGCAAGCAATTGGATATATATTACTATTTTCTAATCCATACCTATAGCGACATCTAGCGGACTTATGGTCAAATGACCTGTAAATACATGGGTTTGTACAGCTGTTTAGCGGATAAACAAAAATTGGAATTAGCAATATTGGCGTATTTTTTTATTACAAATAGGGAATAAATATGAAAATATCAAACATAAGACAATAATTTATCCAATTCACCATCATGCAAGCGTAGGTAACAAAAGTAGAAGTTGGTGAAACAGACATTCATACTAAATAAAGACCTGAAAATGACTAAATCCACAATCAAGAGACATTTGTTGTACTTGGTAATACAATCAAAGGTTCTGGGATTTTAAATGAAGAAAGTTATTTTTTACAAGCCCTTATACAATATATAATCACAGTGATAAGATATATGTTAAAATAACAACGTAACAATATCTATTTACATGATGTTGTGAATTTCGAAAAAATGGAGACATAGTTTTTAATTAATACATTTCAATAGAACTTGTAAACTATATGACAATATAATAATATAAATGTTTAGATAACAATAACATAAATTCTTACTTACAACGAAAAGTATGACAAAAATATATTAAGAATGTTATTAAAATTAAGGCATGAGACTTGCCATATAACAGCCGAGCTCAACTACTATTGAGTGGCATCATGGTTACCAGGCCAAACCACTATTCGAAGGGTTCTAGGTTCAATTTCCAATGGAGCAGAAATTTGAATGATGTCGGGTTTGTCTTTGTGTATTGTCCATGGCACCTAAGTTACAGTGTAATCTTGTGTGTGGCTATGAGCCTGTGACGTTATCACTGTCATTTTCTATGAATCATATCTAATACTGATGAAATCTTAAGTGAGTGATGAAATCTCTCTATACAAATAATAAAAAGTAATTATCTTAATATTAAATATATTTCGAAATATCGGCGTATATATTTTAAATCAATAAGATGAAATCACATACTTAATTCACACCCGTTGGAATGAAATACAAAATAGAAACAGATTGACGAATAAAATAAATCATAGTAAGTATATGAAAATATCCTTTAAATACAAATATACTACTAATAATCGATGGGCATTTTCTTATATTCCCGAGACTCCACTAAACGTCAATCACGAGATTAAAGAAAATCATAAATCAAACATATCACAGCACCCACCAGTAGATATAATAAATGAGATTGTTAGAAAGAGCAAAAATATAATGCTGTTCACTCAGCATGCCAAATTGTGTCGCGTTTTAATAAATCATAGTTATTCTTAAATTATTAATTTGAGACACATGGGCGTAAAGATTACCATGTGATACGATAAAGGGACTTTTTCGTGACGATAATCCATCGGTGAATACTTTGGTACTGATATCCTTTGGCGAAGACCTCTTATCATCAGGTGATTCATCTGCTCGTTCACCGATTAGTAACATTAAAAAAACATTAACCTATACAATATTAATGTTAAAGTAAAATACTAACTTGGAAAGTAAGTACTAAGTGGAAAATATGAAAAAACTTATATTGCAGGCTTGCATGAAATATTTTGTGAATTGAACAATGATAAAATATATATATGGATTAATAAATACGACCATAACTTATAAAGTTATGTTACGATGGAGGAAAAATGTAATACTAATTAATTCATGAATGATAAACATTAGTTAATTAATATACAGTCTAGTCCGTATGTCCCATGTGCACCATAAATCTAACATAAATTTCTTCAAAGCGAAATTTTAAATGCATAAAAACGTCAAACGATGAAATTGATGGCAGTACAGCACACAGCCCAGAATGAATTTTAACGAATGATATACTCACAAAAGATGCTGAAACGATTTGTAAAAATAAAATGTGATGACAGAGTCGACCGATTTTACGTATAACATATTAGCATTCAACTCAGTTTTTCATTTTATCACAGAAACTGCGATTTCGCTACGATAACAAACATAAAGGAAGGCGAAGAGTAAAAACATGTTTTGTTTGTATTTCAGTTCCAACAATTAAATGACACAAAAGTGACCATACAATAGCAACGATGGAAAATGACTCCCAAATAAAACCCAAAAATCGTTCCATGTTCTGTCGAAATCGCACAGGACCGAAATCTAGTACAAGAGAAAATAGCAATTTTTGCTGTATGGCCACTGATTTACGTCCATTAAAATTACAAATAACCCAAACTGTCCTAGCCCGAACTTTCCAACGGACTTAAAAAGCTAAAATCGGCAATCGAGAACAAAGTCGCCTCACGAAGCATAGTTACGAGCTCTTACATTTTATGGAGGTATAATAAAAACCGAAACTGGGAGCCTTTTTTAGATTAAACTATTCAACATTAATTTTATAGGAAAGTCAGTTGATGGGCCATGGTGAGGAAGCCATTAAACGCTGAAAGAATAATAAGGATTTATAACTCCCTATTACCATGGCGCTAAGTGAATTATGTTCACAGAGATTATTGTAGATTATGATTTGATTAAAGCTATTGATAACACTTTACAACACTAATGCATATCTAAACCTGTTGTATTGGTAAATCATAATGTTAACACTAATTGGTTAAAAGCATTACATGAAGACTTACTTGTAACAAATGAGAGTTCCGTAAGACTTATTTAGAACCGTATTGCTAGTTTAAACAAAAATAAAAAACATAGTGAAGTCCCCGTTTCGATCTCGGATCCCTCGTTTAATTTACTAATTGATCATTATTCTTCCACATAACGACCCAATTAGCTCCAATCAATCCCTGGTACAGCATTTAACATTGTGGATACGTCATATAATATGCATCTATTGGTATATGAAAGAGCGCAGGAATTTACAGCCGTCTAGCCTAATGGCTATAGGAAAACTTGATCTCTGTGAACTGGTTAAATGGGAAACGGTTTTTATACTCGAGTTACTACCGATAAATTAAAGTTCGAAATACTTTCTATAAATATTCAGTGGTTATTTGTGCGTTGGGTGCTGTGAAATGATGTTTTGAGGAACTAATGGCTATAATGTTTAATGAGCTACTTTTCTATGAACCGTTTCAATGTGGATTGGATGGATAACATTTAAGTCGTTTCTCATTTACCTTTCTTTCTAGTTTCTCTATTATATTTTATTTATGATGCTTTAACATCAATTCCATTTTTAATTACAGTTGATAGGGTGATAGAGTTATTTCTTTCACGTGGTCCATTAACTATGTTGAAAATATTAAAGTAATAACGGTATACCTCAACGGTTGCAATAACTACTGACGATATGATAATTATGACTATTTTAATAATTAATCCGTCTGACTAAATAGCAATTATTATGGTAAATTCGATCACAATGTATGCATATTTGCCGCAATACATAACTATTATGGTGTTATATGGAATCAACAATGATTCTAACGTTTTAAGAAGCAATGCTGAGATTATAAACACTAATGACAAATGCAAAACGTCAGTTAGCTGCTCGCCCCAAAATGGTGATATGATAATAAAACACGGGCTGCGCACACGTCGACGCACTCATAAATCTGTTCTTTCAAGACCATTCTGTTTTGTGGAACTAGCGGTTGGTGCTACGAATTTCACAGAATCGTTGGAACTAAAATCATAAATTAATTATAGTGAAGTCGAGTTTTTGATTCTATGTCATATGATTAATGATAATAAAACGAAGGCGTACAAACATTTAAATGTTTAATAATAAATGAGAATAACTGTTCTTTTAAAATATATTTGTTATGCAAAAAATACCAAACGCACAGAAGCAACATTTGATGCAAATATTCAATTCTTCTTCTTGTTAAGAGTTGTTAAAGACGGCTTAAACATGTATGAAAAACTTTATAAAGCCTTTTGACCAAGCACATCAACAATTTTTAAACACGACAAGCAATGCTTTTTTCTTCCATCTCTTCTGGCGATCTTCGATCACAAATCATTCAATCATGTGAGCTTTTGTTGTTCTCCCACCATTGTTCGTACCAGAACGTCAAGCTGGATTCGTCTGTACACCAATTTCATCTATTTTCATTTTATTGAACTCCAAAACTGCTCTACGATCTCATAGGTCTGCGGCGCGCGTATTTCGGACTCTTTGATCTCGCCGCCCGCTTTAATGAGGCGGGTCGTGTAGACGGCAACTAGTACGAATTGTGCCTTGTGCCTTGTGCCTACTGTCTAGCTTGTAACGATTTGTTCGCCTTTTTCAATATTGCTGGCAATTTGACGGCATTTTTTAGATTGCTCATACGTGAAGTCCCAAAATTGCTCTCGCTGTTTTTGTTCAATAATTTAATAATCAACTATTATTCACTGCTTTAACTAAAATCATCGAACTCATCTAACGTTATTGAAAAAATTGTATTTTTAAAACACTAAAAAAATAAATAACTTGCAAAATATTGAATAACATCATAAATAATACTACGAATTGTACTTGAAATGTCTTAGTAATTGGCCTTAATGGTCTTATTGTTCATACTTGTAAATTTAATTACTGATAGTGAAGTATTTTATGTCGACAATAAACCTTTTCACTTATCGAAACCATAATTAATATAAATGAAGGAATCGGTAGATTACGGATAAACAGCTCTTTATCTTTTAATATAGCCAGAGATATGAAATGTGAAAAGATTGCATTTGTTTATCTGTACAAAAATGCCATTTCACGATTCACCCACACGGCTCTGACGCAAACGCTCGAAAAATAAATATGTCAAACTAGAACTATCTGAAAAGGAACCGAGCATTTTGAAACCGTGCAACCGAATAAATCATGTTTAATAAGTCAATCATGAATAGAATACGTAACATCTAAATACCCGTGAGTATTAGTTACGTTTGAATAAAAATTTAGAAAGAAGTATAATGTTCAAATTAAATTAACAAACCCTGAGCAATCCTTTAAATTGCACAGTGGTAAGTAAATTACAATGTAATTCTCTGCCAACAGTGCGCTGTCAAAATTGGAAACAAAACTCAATAGTGAGAAATGAACACCCGCAAAAATACAAAACATTTCGCAATACTCCGCAACGGGTGAACCGTAACATTTACCGAAAAAAGAGAAATAAATAAATAGGAATAGCGCGCGACTTTTCATTTTGTTGTGCGGGAAAAGCGAACAATAGGAGAGAAAATTGCGCGTCACTCTGGCGTTCCAATTTGTCAAACGGTCGCCACAAGATGGCGGCGGCGGATGCGCGGGAACATGGCGGCATCCGGTGGGGTTTAATTAAAAATGCGTCTCATTTGAAACTTGGAACGCAGTTAGGGCGTACGCAAGGCGCGAATTGTTTAACTAGTTTTTAATTATAAACTCGTTAAGTGATTGTTCTAAGTTTCTCCCTTTAATTCGCTGCAGAGCTTTCCTGATGCAGTAATTTTACAGCTCTTTAAGAATAGTACTTAAATGAAACAACTGGCATTGGAACACGCCTTTGTTTCATTTTAGTGAAGTTTTCAACAAAACATTAGAAATTATAAAAATGTTATTAAAAAAAAAGAATTGACAAATTATTGTATCACGTACTTCATATACCCTTGTATATGGTAAAACCGAAAGAGAAGGACGTGAGAAGCAATTTTGAAGGTCTGGCAATTTGAAAAGGTTCGATAATGTAATAATTTGGAAACCTTGAAAGCCGCGGCGGCCAACGGAAATAAGGGTCGGTGGCAGACATTTTCTATAACCTCTACTATAGGAGGAAATAAAAGATCACGTTCTGTCTCGGTTCAATTATTAGATTAATAGTGAAAATAGTTTATTGTAGGACGTATTTAAGTAATTGGTTATTCATATCTTTTCAAAAAATCTGAAGTAACAGTTCAGTACGTAGGGCATAAATTTAGAAATTATTAACATTGAAGGTAAAATGTTAAGTTTTGTCTCTTACCAGCGATAACGATAAAACAAATTCTTTAGTTTTGATAAAAGCTTTTAGAAACATTAAGTATAAAAAAGAATAAATAACATTGTTTGAGTAAAGACCGAACCCCGGGGATGCCAAGATCATCAGCGAGGCGAGGGAAGTAATAAATAAACAATACGCCGTTTACAATAAGCCATTTTTCCTCTGTTAATGGCGCCATTGTTGCATAACAACCAACAATAGATTGGTTGCGACTTATTCCCGATAGAGTGTCGATTAAACTTTTTTCGATACGAACGTTTTTACTATTTCATTTAAGATAGATCGCTCATATTATGCAGGTTTACCTAGTAACAGTTTCTTTATCATAAAGTGTGACATCAGGTTTTAATTACTTAATAATGAACCATATTTTTTTCATATATCTAGCCGGCAAATTAGTAGACTTACTACTGCATCATTGATGCGTTGTCGGCCAATAAAAAGAGTGAAGAGAGTATGTAGCTGTTAATTTAGTTGAAACAGCAATCATTTGATCGCTGATTCAAGCAAGAGTATGGTTGCTAGCTAAGCTAAGGCTAAAGGCTAAGGCTAAGCTAAGGCTCCACTTAAAGATACTGATAGTTATAATAAGATACTTATTCCACCTGTTAATGGATATAGAATCAATCTATAACACACTTGTTAACCCAATAAAATTCACGGAAGTCAGAATCATTACAACGATGATACAACCAACAAAAACCAAGATTATTAATACATATTAAAGCATCAAGTGTACTCAATCTCCGGAGAGATCATTAATGATCCGAAATGTCCCATAGCGGAGTCCCATCACGCCCCATGTCCCGAAACCAATCCCACAATAGAAGTGGATGTCAACGTACGAAAACAGCGGGCCAACACAATGAGGAATAATAGAAACTACCCTCCTAGCCGAGTATTAAAAAACAAGTGGGAAACAGCACAATGGGGATCGAACCTGGTACAAGGGTCCATCCACTCCACGTTAGGGCTGTGCGTGACTTGAATTTTAATCTGTATTCCTGTTGTTTTATTGGAACTGCGATTGGTTTACATTTATAAGCTAAAACTTAAGTTTGCCTTGGCGGATTCAATTTTATTTATGTAATATTTTGGTAATTTGAATACTTCTATATTTCTACAATTATTTTCAAATAATGAAGTTTCTTACGTATTTTTTGATCATCAAGTAGGTTTTAAGTAATTGCGTACCTTATCATCTTTAAGAAACTTGTATTGAGGACCTCTATATTTTATTAACAGATTAGCCACCTGATGATACGTGGTCACCGACACCCATTACCAGGCAAAAAGAAGTGAAGGTTCAAAATTAGTAAATAGCCTTACGAGAGTCACTTCGTCAAATTCGTCATAGAGGGTTTAAGAAATAATTTCTGGCCTCCGGTAGCACGTAAAGCATTTTATGGTAGATTTCAGAGGGCGGATGAAAAACCCAACGAAATACACGAGTCTCTTTAAATTAAATGGAATGGATGGAAAGGAAGTAACCTCTAATTAAGGAATATGGCGACTTAGCCTCGTTTTCGAGGTACAACACGATAAAGAATTAGCTCCAAATTTATCACAAAACCAAAAGCAATTTACGAAATGAAATAACAAACAAATTGCCAACCCTAAACGATACGCATCCCTCGCTCTTTAAGCATTGAGTGTATCAATAATAGTTAGATTTGTTTGAGCTTGGTTTTATTAATTATCCAAATAAGGAGTATCAGTTATATATTATGTTCTTCGCAACTTATACAAATGGGAAGCTGATATTTGGCTTACAATCTGATCCACATGTATATTCAGATAAAATATGATTTATTTTGCAATGAAACGCCAGTTCGGTATCTGTTTGTGGAAAAACTTGTTTAAAAATCTATACTTCCTTGCCTGTCATATCTGATGATCCGTGTGACGTAACGAGCGCCATTTTGGACTTTAAAGTGTCATAGGATCGATTACTAGCCAGACAAAAATCTGAATGAGTTTAAATATCTGTACTCGGTCTGGGCGTGGGTCTTTGTCTGTGTGTATGGTCCGTAAAACCCACAACTCAAGGAATCATAAAGGGGCTTGAGCATTTAGCGTTATGACATCTATGTTACTCTATATCATACAAAATCTTTGAGCGAGGGTATGAAACAAAATCAATGTTATATAAAATACTTTTCGATCAACGCAAAGACAGATAACAAACGGGTTTCAATACAAATACAAGGCAAGAACGGAGTAGTTCAATTACAGTGGCAAATTGAATAGTAATACTGTCTACGGACGCGCAATTAGGGCCTAACCGCCAATTAGGAAACGTGTGGCGCCCAACGTGGGGTCGCGCATGATACAGAATGTATTGGTCTAATTATGTTGCGGATTATACAAATGAACCGCGAACGCTTACTTTGTAATACAGTTTTTATTTTCTTTATGGTTTCAAGCGTATATTTAAGGCAAGGAATCGCTATTATTGGTACTTGGTTACTCGTTCGTGTTTTAGTATACCTTAGAAGACATTTTCGTATATCTCTATTGATGCATACATTGAAGCATGCTATTTGTACTATAATATTACATTTTATTGCGGTCAATAAGGGTTGTGTTGAGCATAATATAAATAAATACTCTCGAGATATATTGATTAGTAGAAAAATCTGGGATATTTGCTGTGGTTGGATAAGATGGCCATAGTCCATCAGACCAGTGCAAATTGATAAACTTGACACGTCTTTGAGAACTTTTCTCTCATGAAGATATTTCAATTATACGTCTTCACGGTGTTTTAATTTATTGAATGTCAATTTTTTATACGCTTTAAATTCAAATTTTGAAAATATGAAGCAGAATGAACCGGTGCCTTTGAAATCAACATTCAAGTCACTTTCATCTTCAAAGCTTATAATATATTATAATAAAGGTAAAACCTACCCAAAGCCACACATACGGCTGCATTTAACACAATACAAACGAGCTTCTGTGATAATTATGGGCGTATGTCTGAATGATAAACCACCAACGTTGTCCTGCTAACCGAGTGAATGTTAAAAAAAATATATTACAATAACAATATCCTTCAAACAATAAACTGTGGCGTGGGTTCGAATTTTTAATAGGACAGGACGCTTGACGAGATCGTTTCGAAATTAAAGTGTGTGAGCGGGAGGGGTGGTCCTGATGAATAGATCCTTCCTTTTCCTTCCGGCACGTGACCGTCCCAGCCATGAATATTGATACCTCTTATTATACTATGGACTCCTGGTGATGATTGGACCGCGACATCGTGCAACGTGTTCTGAAGAGATCTAGCTTTTAAATTAATAATAAGAAAAAATGCCTATATATGAATGATGTAAAAAGTTATTACAAAAATATCAATTAATATTTTCGAAAAAACCGATAACCATAACCACTTTTTCTAAAGTCGATCTACCTGTATTTACAAATTGGACCAACTTGTAACAGGGAACGCTAATGCGTGGGTGCTGAATGTATAAACGTTTATTAAAACTATTATTATAACCATATTATCATTACTTCAACATCAATAGTAAGAATTAGTCAAACCAAACTTAGATCCACCAGACTACTAAACCGGTTACGAAGGATTCTTTACTATTTAATATAAGTTAATACGTAAACCCCACGTGATGGTAAGTGGTGAAGAAGTCAAAGTTGGTGGACGCATTAACTTAGTTTAAGCCTAAGATAAATGTAATAGTTTGAACGATCGTTATAAAACAAGTATTGTAGCAATATGCAATACTGTTTATTTCAATTTAATGTTTATTCCGGCGGCACTCACCGTGCATGAATTAATTGAATTCACCGTGAGCTGACACACTCGGTATTCACATTTATTAAGTAATCAGCGGACGGTGTTCGGTCGGTAATTAGGTTAAAATTTTGTCGATTATACGATTATTATACATACAAATGAGTTTAGGACATAAAAGGGGTGTTGTTACAATAGTTCATGACAATTTTGCATGATTTATAGTATAGTTAGTGGTGTTTTAGATGGTTATACTGCGAAGTAATGACGCGGGTTTGATTTATCAACTGGGGTAGACATATCATAGACAGATCTCTGACATTCGCGACACGTGGAATGGATAGGATTGTATTAACGTTTATTAGTTAAAAAAATGGTTATGGTTATCCATTGGACATCTGTAAAATCGTATAACACAAATGATTACTAAGTGTGAATTTCAATCGGGTCCATCAATCCACACTGAAGCAGCCTGGTGTATTAAGTATGTTTCAGAACTCCACAGCGATAAGGAGACTAAGCCGTTAGTTTATTTTAATAAAGACGAACTCATTAAACAAAATTAATTAATGTGACCTGAACAGATTAAACACGTAAATTCCATATAGCCTGATCGGTTCCCCAAACACACGCTACAGCAACGTACTGCGCCTCGGGCGAAGGGGTGGCGGGGGCACGGGGGATGCGGGGAGGTTCATCCCTTTGAAGTAGCGCCGCCAGCGTCTGCGAACGAAAGCTGGCTAACCGACGCTTAGCTTTGTTTTCTAGTTAAATGACGTTTTCAGGAATTACCACCGCCGCTGCGGATGACGTTTGAGGACGTGGTCCTTCGAGCACGTGTAAAAAGTGGCGTAAAAGTAGGGTACATTGAAAATTACTTATTGGCTGTTTCATGTGTGAAACGTTTAAAGGTACACAAGCGTTTGCCCGTGATACAATACGCATGCAGTAAAAATATATTTTGATTTTACAGCGACAACAAATTCAAACAGTAAGATTTTGTGTAACTATTAGTATAAGGTACACCATAAGCACTTTCATCTTCCTTGGCTGGCTCCTGGTCCATGGGCTATGCTGACCACTGACCATCATTTCGCTTGCTCCTCTGTCGACCGGTAATAAAAAAATAATTTATAAGACTAAAATAATTTCCAAGTCGGTCACTTCAAATAATCCACATATTAATATCTCATAAAGAGCTTTCCCTCACCCCTCTATAAATAAAACATACCCCTCACGTATGGGGTATGAATAACATGAATATTATGACTTACACGTAACAAAAAATTTGCATGTGACTAATCTATTCAAATCCACTGGCACCCTTTGATCTTACCGACCGTTTAGTCTTTGACCCTATTTACACATTTTCGTGAGGTTTTGTGGGGTTTCGGGAATTATTTGTTTCAGGCAACCCTAAGTTAAGGTGCATTTATAGTGATGCAGGTAAAAGGTGAGGTATACTCGTAATGCTGAGAACAAAAAGCTCTCACTATTTATTAAGGTTGCTCGCGGAAATTAAACATGTTTCTAACAAAGACATCCCTATAATTTCAGAAGAATAATGTTTAAGTTCACTCTCCAGTCGAAATTCGACTGTAACACGTTTTAGTAAAGGTCTACTTAGCATTGATACTTTTGAATGTTTAATAAAGACATTTGTCACACATAAAAATTTAACTTTCTGCACTTGTCAACAACTTTAACTTTGCAAAATCTTGCCAGTTACACCATTTATAATTCACGAAAGGCTGGACCATTTTTTATGACTTGTGTTTTCAGATTTGACTTCATCTGTAATAGGATGATAAGTATTATAATATTATATTCGTCAATTAAAAATATTGTTAAAAAAAGGTTAGGTTTAGTTTATCATTCATTGAATGTTAGGCGAAACGCAGTTTGCCGGGTCTGCTAGTTGCTATTAAACTGGGATATTATTCTAACGGCCAACGGCTGAAAACAAATAACCATGAAATAAATGTATCTCGCCAGAAAGTAAACCCTAAACTAGATCAGCAAACAGACATATTAGGCTACATATTTATAAAATTACTAATTTTATCGTTTATTATTATTATTGAATATAAGTATTGCATGAAACATGCACTATCTTATATTTTTTTATACTTTATTTATTTACTTTAATATAAAGAAAAGAAATTCGTATTCTTATAGAGCAACTATATCGTTAAAATGGAATGAAATAAAAACTAACCCAATCCTAGCCATTAACGGTCATCCATCCTGACCTGACCTGGCTGACCACGCCCGAAGCCTGTGACGACAGCCGGGCTGACTACAGTAGTTACACAGTAGTATTACTACTTGGTAGGTAGGTTAGTACCATACCTTTCATGGGAAACGATTTCTCTTTATCGTATCGCTATAAAATAAATGGGTGATTAGCACCCGTCTTGTCAGAACGTAAGCGGAAAACGATGAACGATTGTCGCACGATTAAAAATAAATGCTTTTAATACCCTAAACCTGTACTGTTAAGTGCTACAAAAAACAATCAAATATTAGTCATACAATAAATGAAATAAGAAGGAAGAAGTAAGAATAAGTTAAAATTAATTCCCAACCCACAATTTGCTGCCCTGTCAATTGCGATTGACTAATTAAGTAGCGCAGTTTGTAATCTTAAACTTCTGTCGTGATATTTGATAATATTTTTTAATAATTGCATTAGTATAATTAAACTGTTAACCGACGATATTATTACTTAAATCGAAATAAAGGTTTTTTTATCAAAACCTAGATGCATGCTAAGTATTATAATAAAATACTTGAGTGTCGTTAAGTAACCTCTACAATTAAAACTTTGAGTGACCGCGATGAAAAAAGTTTAAAATTATAAAATGAAACATGTGATTTAAAATTAGTTAATCTAAAATAGTATTCCAATTGCAAAATAGTTAGAGCTTTGTCTTATAATTTAACGTAATGCAAACTAATTATTCTGAAAGTAGAAATAAGTTTACAAGGCTCTTTAACTTACATAGGAGCCAAACAAGTAGCTAAGAGCAAAAGCACATATTACATAATCACGAATTTTCAGGCCTAAATCATTGTTTGTATATGGTATGAACTACTTTAGTCACATTCTTCAGTATCTAAGACCCAGCGTATTCTACTATCATCTTTTCTCGCTACTCATCGACAGTGAGACACATCTCTTGCATCTAATAAAATAAACGGTGATTAATACAACCGATTCCTTTTAGCACGACCATAAAAGCACGTAATTTGATTTTTAAATCTAACGACGTTCGAAGATAGATAATACGTCATTAACGATACGATCTGTATATAAAGATAACGATTGATGTATTGATTCTAAATGTATTGATACTGAATCTTAGAGAGATCAGATTTGAGATCTATTGCTTAATAATGGGATATAGTATTTTAGATATCGTAGTAGCTTTGTTTCTTGTGAGCCGCAGGAAGGTTCCGGATTGGATTCGGCTTATATTGACAATGAGCTTTTGCCCGCGGCTTCGCTCGCGTTAAGAAACTTTCATCCCCTATTTTATCCCCTTGGGGGTAGAATTGATCA
>DWJN01002508.1:0-15153 GCA_018248895.1 Carystus phorcus
CCACGCCCCCGCATCGGGGCCGGGCGTGCGGGGGGGGGGGGGGGGGGGGGCGCTCCGAAGGCGCCTCCGTCAATTGTCGGCTCCTTTTTTAATTCCCGTCGCAAATTACAGTGGTCGCCGGCAATCACTCGCCGGCCGGCCGCGGCCCCTGTGAACGTGGGGAACAGATGTGATACCATGTGCCGATGTATAAACGTTCGCCAGAGGACGCGGAGCCCGCTGGAACCGCACAACTATGTCGCGAAGTATCGCGATGTTGTCAGCCAACAGCATGTTACTGACAGTTTTGGCTACCCAGTTTGGTGAATGATTCAACAGAGATATTTTCAACACCGACAGGATAACGTTCAACTGCCGCTGTAATGGAGCACCAAGGCGATGGATGCCATCACAGAAACATTCACCATTGGGTTCCACGCCATGATGCTAGACAACACGGTCAATATGCTACTAAACCCGATTGTCTCGTCTAAAGTGGGACGGATCCGTACTTCTACTTAAATGAAGTCGTTTTATAACGTTTTTATGATAATTTACTGTTAACAAACATAAATTACCATCATTCCTTAGAAACTGGTTAGAATAAAATAAAAGACCCCACCTTGTAAAATCCTAGGAACCTGTGGAGGATCAATTTAAAAAATTGCTATAATTAACGACAATCGCGGTAACCGGTGATCTGATGGTGGGGACCGTGGGGAGGACGGGGACCGGGCACAATCCGCACAATTACAGCGGCCGCTCGCCGCTCGCGGTCTCGGCGCGCGCGCATTGTATGCAAATAGCCGACACCTCGCTCGTCATTAGCCGCCGCGCGCGCCTCCCGCGACACACTGCCCGCGGTGCGAACGCTACACGACCGAGTCTCTTGTATTACGTTACCTCCTTACCTCATCCCCTTTTCAACAGTATGGGAAGCGAACAGTACGAGAATAAAAATATGTCGCAAATGCAACCTAAAACTGCGCTTGGCTGGCAGCACGTACGTGGAATTCTAACCGACCGAAAGACTACGAGTGAGCAGCGACAGTCTAATGTCTAGAGGGCCGGTTTCACACTCGTAAATTTTGCATGTCCCTCTTAGATCTGAACCATCTCTTGCTCCAGTAAGATATCCTGAAAAACTTCGTCTAACTAGCGTCAGTCTTACCATATTATTATTAAAGACCTACAAATTCGCAGTTATCCAATTTGGCGGATTTCTGAAAGTATAAGACCCGAGCTAAGTCATAGATAGGCACCGGTAGTGACGCGCAGACGTGGTCATTTACATTTCGGAATATGTCTCAGTACGGCGAGCGGGACCATTCCGTAGTGAGCCGCTTGAAGATTTTTAGCTTTTTTAGGACTTCGGTACTTCGGTATCGATAAATATTTTGTATCATCGCCGACGATGGGCGCCGAGCCGTGTTGTCGCATGGCGTTCTGTTATCTCGCGGAAGATCAACATTGTGTGTTTATGCTGGGTGTCGGTGGTAACTGCAACCTTGTGTCGACGACATAAGGGCGGCGGCACCTGTCGCCGGCGCCGCGGCCGTGCTCCGATACATTGTCAGCAAGTGTTTACGAGCGCGGTCCGCCAGGTGACAGCTTTTACGTAGCCTAGCTCTCTCTCTGTGCGATTAGTTACAATGTAATGTTAGATCACTTTACGTGTATGCACACGTAGTTGACCAAGTAACAACGTCTCTCTAATAAAGATGCTACAATGGATGTCTACGCGATGAAATGAATATTGAAAGAAATAATCTCTAATATATTAATTATATTTTCTAGTTATCGAATCAGACGCGTTATTTGCTAAGTTTAAAACCACCCAATGCAAAAAAATTCAATTTCACACTAAAAAACCCAAAAACCTCTGAACAAATAAATTTAAAGTAATTTATGCAGTCATAATAAAAATTACATATATTATAATGGAGGATCAATTAAGGACTCGTATATTATATTACAGCGAGGGACGTGATGTTTGTTACGTGTACACTTAACAATTAACTTTGATTTATATTGCTCCAATAAAATTTAAAGTGCATCACGAATATAATACGTTGCCATTAGATGACGGTACTTGCTGTAGCTGCTGACGGTACCTACCAACTGTTTTTGTTAGTGGAGCTCTCACGGTGTTGCGTTCACCTCCGCCGCCGCCGCCCGCTAACTACGTACATCAACTAACTAGTTGCCCGTTCAATCTAATAGGCCCGTGTGGGTAACATACAAGGATATAGTACCTACATATATTCTTCATATCTTATACGTCGTAATCTATTTCACTATCTACTGTCCATAATAAACGATTTGATTTGATTCGACACATAAATCAAGCGATCACATACTGACACAATACACGTGATACAAACATGAATGAAATAAAGTTGAACAATTAAAGTTGATGTTTATGTACGCAAAGTAAAATATATAGCGAGTGAAGCGGGGCCGGGCCGCTAGTTTTATATTAATTTAATTTGATGCTGACAGTACAAGTTGTGTCATACGAGTATTAACGCGTATAAACAATGCAAGCGACGTGAGCCCGCGGCGTGCGGCTGGCGGCTGGTGACATGCATCTGATCAAAATAATAACGGTCGCGGTGTTGAGCCGAATGAAAGCCGGCGATATCTCGTGGGAAGCCTCCGCACGAACTCTATCGGCCGCGCCGTATCGCCGTGCTACCGCGGGAATGAACCCCGGACCTCGTTTGTCATGCACAGATGTAGTTCCGCGGCACGTCCTCAGATTATCGTGCGATTAACGCGCTCGGTGATGTCGTGCTTCTACCGCTATTTAACTCCATCTGTTACCGTTCCAGCTGCTGCTCGAGCGCTTATAATATTCTACGGTACATTTTCGCGATGTCGCCTCGCTCACATTGTTGTACGATAATGTTTACTAATCCAGTGCTAACATAAAAAATTATGTCACGGCTCGATTGATGTCCTCAGTTACTTAAAGTAAATTGCGAGTTGAATGAATGAATGAATATGTCCAAGTGCGCAACGGCTCTAGGATGGTGTAGCCATTTAATTAATTGCAGATTTACATGTACTTAAAACTCCTTATTATCGGCAGGAAAATTATCGCCGACACGAAACTTAAGGAAGGCGGAGAAATTTGAATTTGTAATGATCGTCGGTCGGCCTTGCGACGCGTCCTGGAGAATGGAAAGCGCCGTTAAATTGAGATTTATGGCGAGATTACCATCTCCGACCACGCCATTGACGAACATGTAGCCTTTAATTTGATGATTATTTATTGATTACTTTGTACCTACGTCACTACAGATCTAGTGTTGATTGACGGTCGTTTGCAATTCACAGCGTCGATGCACGATATTTCGTCGGTACCTCCGCTTCAACTAATGGGGGCATATTGTTAATTTTATATGATACTGTATTATTGCATAGATGTGAATGTAGTGGATGCGGCAGGTGTCAACACGTCGACGCTCCATTATCGGTGTAGCGAGACTAGAGGCGGGCAAGCAGCAGGCAGCGAGCGAGCATAGCGCGTTATCGTGACCTCCACCTCGTACCGGAGGAGCCTTAAGTTGCGGACTCCGATCAGATGCAGGCGCGCTGACTCAGGGAACCTGAGTTATGGCTGGGAGGCTGCAGTCGTGTGTGATTTATCTGGCTCGTTCGCGATAGCGCGTATGATGGCGGGCCGAGATGGCCGACCTCGATATGATATAATTAAAGCGCTGCCCGGAGCACGAGCGCGCGAAATATTACCATACCCCGAGTATCGAACATCGCCGTCACCGGCGTGGCGGCGCGGCGTGGCGGCGTGGCGGCATGGCCGAGCGCGCAACGAGCTTCCACTGGGTATTAAAATACGACCCGTAAGTAACTACACTTCAACATTGCGTCGTTATCGTCCAAATCGTCATGCGTCGCGGCCCTCGACGATACTCGTCGAGAATCCTTTCCTCATTTGACTCAGAGTGCTCTCTAGATGGCATTATTTTCTACGGGATATTATTTTTTATTTGAGTTTTGGCGCTACATCCTGCAGTTACATCCATACGATCTGGCATGCAGATCTAACATTTATATCGTACCTTTTCTAATATAAACAGTTACATGAAAAGACAAGTTATTAGGAAACGTCGAATAAAAATAGGAATTTATTTGATTATTTTTTAAGAAAATTTGTATCTAATTTGTTTTGTACCATAATCTTCCTTGTTACATATTTTTAGTACACCGATCTTTATTTGACGTTTTCCAAACTACTTTTATCAACTACTACTTACGTAAAGTGCAGTATCTAAAGTAAATGAATTGTGTGAGCTAGTAGCCAGTTTGAGCTATATTAGGGTGGTCTAGAACTCTGAGGCCGATCCCACGCCGCGCGCCGGCACACCGCGGTGTCACAAGAGGCGACAGAGGCCGGCTTGTTTGATAATAGGGCTCTTAGTAAGGATTATATTTTATTATTCAACTAATAATAATAATATTTTTTCGTGTAACGCGCCCACCACCATGGCTTGGCCGACAGCGGGAGCCGTTAGATTCTTTCATTTTTAGCCGCATCAGTGAGCCTTTGATGTTGCTGATTAAACTTCAAAATCTCTTAAAAAGAAAGCGGTGCCAAATGGAGCAGACGTAGATTTTATTTTGCACGGTCTTCTAATGTCTAGATTTGCAATTTTTACGCAAAAAGGAGTCGTACTTCTGCCTTGTTGTTTCACCTTTGGGTAGTAAGAAGTCTGGCCTTCTGAGGTCACGAGCATAATACGTTCCGGAGCCGCGCGTTAAATCGACGCCGGCGCTCGACTCAAAATTTATTTGTGAGTACGATCAACTACGGGTTCAATTAGCTCGCCGATGACGAGGATAGATACCGCGCCGGCCAGCTCTCCGCCCGGTTGTGGCAAATGGTTACAGGAATTCAATTACCAATCAAAACAGGGAAGGATCTTGGAACTGTATAACTACAGACTGCAACTAGCTATACATAGCTCCGTGTGTGCATTTTATCCTATGATTCTTTATTTTCTCTGCTTGAAAGCATAAGTTATGAAATTGACTTTCGTATTCAAAGATATTCAGATTGTTTGGAAATCTAAGGAATAGTTACAGCGGCATTTCCTCCCACACAAGTATAGAATTATTTATAAGTAGTATAGAATTTAATACTATGTACAAAGATGTGCAATATGCATTTATGCCACCTGAACAGAGTTTTAATAATAATATCATAATTCAACGGAGTAAGAATCATTCGTAATTTGTTCTAATACAAATTATAATTCATTTCCATATATTTGCAGTACAAGACGATGCCTTACTATTGTCGCCTGTGTTCTGCCGAATTTAGAACCATGAAAAATAATTCAATTGTAACGGAATGTGAGGTAAACGCGAACTTTAGAACGTGAAAATTTATTTTTATTTTCAATTCGCAACTTTAAGTCGGCCGATGTCTCGAGCTATGAATGCCCTTATCAGTTAGCAATATTGTCACAACCATCTGCACAGAGTAATAGCACTCGGGTCTCACGCAAATCACCAATAAAACTAAATATTATTTGCATTAGAATTTCTCAAGCCAAATCTCGATCGTTGGAGAATATTCAATGCTAATTCATATCAGCAGGGCCAGTTACAAGTATCTGGTAGTTACCAGTATTTGAGTGGAATCGCGCGGCTCGATCGCTACAACATCGCGGTCGCGTGCGCGCGCCGCCGGCGGCCGCGGCAACACTTATCATTTATTTGCGCTTAATGCGACTCCAGTGATCCTGGATATTTACTGCTCGAGAAAATAATATTTTAGCGCGACCGTGCCTTACCGACGGTCAGTATCGCACCTGCCGCTCGGACGTGTTATGGAAATCTTTGATAGCTCTTCTTATGGATAAGTGGACCGTTGTCGGCGACCGGTCAAATGATGTCAACGCAAACTTTATTCCTGCGCTCGGGCGTATACTTTTGTTCTTCGTTCGTTCACGATATAATTATTTACGAGTTAAATTCCAATTATTTCGGCACGAAAATAAAAGTCATCGAAAACGAAACCCGATGTCTGTTTTTTCCCTCAAAATGGATCATTACCTTTCATGCATCTGCATTAAAATATCAATTATCATGAGACGACGATAAGTGGTCGATAAAATTATGTGCGTACATTACTTTGTGAGACGCACGAGATGGACATTCTCGTCCGCGGCGTAAAAACAGAAAGATCCACCGATTCATATTCATAGCGACGTTTGCATTAAGGCCGAGTGCGGTGCTGCCGGGGCTGTCGCGCGATGAGACCCGCTATGTTACAATGAAAAGAAAAAGTGCAAAGATGTGTCCGACAAACTGGTCCGGTGTACCGTCCGACGGCCGGAGCCGGCCCGGTATCGTGCATTGCGCTTAAATCTGCATCGAGATGACACCTGATTCGAAAAAGCGCTATGTAAGGACGATGGGTATTGTCATTATTGTGAGTCGATACCCTCGCGGTCGTGGAGTCCCCTATGCCCCGGTGTTAAAGTCGAGTTCGGCGTGTCGAGGGCCGCTCGCCGTGTGACGGGCAGAACGCACAACGCGCTTGCTATGCTGCGCGCGCGCCGCACACCTGCGCCAAGCGTGAGCCGCATCCTCGGAGCGGACGCGTCTTTACGGAGTATCGATTGTATCAGCCCAATATTTAAACTAAACTAGAATGTAGTGATATATGCATCGATTGTTATGTTGATGTATTTTCCTTGAATAATACATTATTCATTTGTTGATATTCATAATTACATATTATCAATAATAGCTCCATGCGTTGGTCGCACCTTCAAATTGACTGCAATAAAAAGGTTTAAATAAGACAGAAGGACCGGATCGCCAGTCAAAGGGTCTTGGGTTCGATTCCTAGCGAGGCGGAAATTTGACTTGATATTTCTGTTCTGTGTCTGGGTGTATGTTTGTCTTTGTTTGTTAACCCTGTATGGGACTCTGCTCTTGAGTGTGTAACGTTATAATTTGTAACTAACCGATTGCATAGCCCGCTCTGTATCAGAATGGCGGTGTATGCTCTAGGCCTAGATCTCCTCAATGAGTGACGAAGATACCTGTTCCCCATAGTGGTTCAATAATGGGTTAAAACCAAACCGACAGTATTTCTGAATGTTCTTATGTATAGAGACAATTAGGTGTAAACTCTAATATAAATATCTGTCTAGCTCCCACCCTCTAGATTGAGTCAGTCACCAAACGATCCGTCGTGTCCCGGCTGGAGGTTGAGAGCCAGTAGGTCCTTGTTTACATTCCTCTCTCTTCGAGGGGCCGACAACGCATCGCTGATGCCCTCGGTGTCGCTAACGCTCACGGGCAACGGTGACCGGTTACGTTGATGTGGCTCGTTTGTCGGGTGGTTACATAAAAAAATAAGAGGGATTCTAAACACAATCCATATTGAACAGGCTAACAGACAAGATTTTGTGAATTATCTTTATGGATCATAATGACTAATTCTGGTAACGTCATCTAAAAGTTTGACAGTTCCATGCCTATACATTGTAGAGTGTACGACATGCTTAAAATTGAATCCAGAATTGTTTTAATTCCATGAAGGAGCACGTCATAGAAATAAATTGAAGGCGGTCCCAAGTAAAAAGATGGTACTTCACCAAAGTTTTACGTCAAAGTTTAGTTTCAAAGCACCATCGCTATATAAGCTCTCGAAGGCAACGCGCGACACCGAAGACGACCACACCTTCAAAAAAGGTAAAAAAATAAATAAATTGATAAATAAATGTTTCTATTCTATTGACGAATTTCCTCATCTCAACACATAATGTATTCCATAATATTTACGTGATATTTTATTATATTTTTATTATACTACATTGTTAAATTCTCATCTGACATTTTTAGTGCATGCATGTATAAAATCCTTGCACAGCTGATAGGCAAGGATAAGAGATCTATAACTGTGACTGTAATCTTATGTGTACTTTATCCTGCAAATAAAATATTTTGATTTGATTGATTTAATTTGAGCGTAACGGATGTTAGCAACGGCCACCGGTCCTTATTGGAGAGCAGTCCGGTCGACCTTGAACCGCGGACCGCGGCCATACTTGGCTGCCCAAAATACAGAACCTCCGAAAAGGGGAGGTTCTCGCCATTTTAAATTCCGTAAACGTACATGAATGCCTCATAACGACGAGCCTTTTATGCAACTGGATTGGTCCCGGCAGTCGAGCTGGTGCCACGTGTAGCGACACTGCGGCGAGGCCTGACCTGACCTGACCTGACCTGACCTATTATATATTACCTTATTACACCTCATATTAGGTATATGTCATCATAAGTTTCAGAGAGCATAAATTAAAGCGATACTGGCCGGATTTTAAAAACTAAACAATGTTGTATGTAAATGACACTGTATTAGTGCTGATGATTAAAATAATTAGGAAAATAACTTTAATTGACAATTCATTCAATAATTTCAATGAACATAATTTGCACTATGAAAATGAGATTTAATTCAATTATTTATCGTCCTACTTCAATTATATGCAGTTTCGTGTAGAGAAATCTAATCGCGTTGTGGAAATCCAATGAATTGCAGTAATCTTATGAAATGTATCAATTTAATGATTTACTGAAAATAAAGCTGAATAATGCACGTTTCATTTTAATATCCTTTAGCTACAGAAAATCCTTATCTGCTAGTAACTACTCCACTATACGATAGTTCTATTCTTTCTTCAGGCTCGAACCTGAGCCGATATTATAAAGAGTTTTAACAATAAAGTGAGAAAGTACTAAAATCAACTTATTTGGCACGATCTGGACAGAAACTAAAGCACGTAAGCACATGGTACAAGGAGACCAACAAGTAGATGAGCCGCCGTCGTCCGCTCGGCGGCCGCGGGCGGGGGCTCCCTCGTATTACTAAACACCGGAACACCCAATCTATAAATCAGAGGCTTATGATACGTATGAGTTGCGCGTGCGTCTATTACAATGGAGGCGAGGCTGGCGCGCATGGCAAGTGCTCGTTCGGGGAAGGAAGCGCTCTCGGAACGACGCACCTGCGGCCGCATTGACATGCGCGCCGCGCGCCGCTCGCACCGCGATGCTAATGGATCATCATAACCATAATCTTCGAATCCAATCGACACTTTCAATGTTCCTGTACGTGTAGGTGGCAGCACTCCATCCGATCGATGTGTCCCGGGTTCATCTGCTACGAAAGTTCCTCTAACATACATATATAGTACAGGAAGGAATATACGTCGGGGCCTTCGTCGGCATATTACGAGTAGGTATCTCTAAATAACTGTCACGAACGGACTAAACTTCTCTGTGTCGCGGATAGCATTGACATAACACCGCCACTAACATCGACAACCAGATAATAAATATCCATCTGTAATTTAAACAACTGCTCCTGTCGAGTGTCAAACCCGGGACTCCTACTATCTGGCCTACGGGATTGTCGTGCTGAAAATATCCTGTCGCAAGGACTAGAATGGGTTTTAAAATATATCACGTTACTCTCGGATGTATTCATGCTGCTGTGTTTAAAAACATTTTAACAAATATTTTTTCACATGTAGTGTAGTCCTTCCTCGATTATCGTTCATGAAGTAAATTAACTGATAAATCAATATCTAACTGGGATCTCTGGCGTCACTGAATTTTTAGTTACATTAATACTGTTCTTCTGTTAATTAACATTAATACTGTTCTTCTTTTGCACAAATGAAATAAAATAAATAAGACAGGCAAGTACAAGTATATGAAAGGGCCTGTACTTTATGTATATTCGCCGAAAAAATGCAGGTTTCTGGAATGGTGATGCGCTTTTTAATATTTGTAGCTATAGTTGTAAAATAGGTATAGCACGCTTAAGTAATGCACGTTTTATAACAAGTACCTATACAAAAAAATAATAACATAATATAGGAAAAGAAGTAAAGTAGTAAAAATCTATTTTATACAAAATACAGCGGGAGTACGATACCGGTGTGAAAATACTAAGAAAATACTAGCCTTCCGGCCTGGGGTACTGGGGTCCTCGGTTCTGTGATCCCATACACGTTGAAAGCAGTCCACGTACAAGTATTATCCTCGTAAAACTATTAATTCTTTTTTCTGTTTCTTCTTCTCTTCAATAAAGACCCCATGGAAACGGTGGAAGACGCAAACATTGAAGTTCATAAGTGAATTTACAAATATGTAAATGAAATAAAGTATTTGAATCAGAGTAACTCGCAATGTTTTTAGTACCATAAACAATTGGCGCCGAAAACGTAATAAATTACGTGAATTAGACGAACGGCAGATAAGAGGCTCGTAACATCGTTTGTTTCGACGGTTTGTGCATGAGAACTGTGACCGCGCATACTAATTTGTTAAACATTACTTTTGCATCATTTTAAATTGCTATGAGAACGCAGAGGTGCTTGTAAAATAACAACAAAAAATGGGCCGTGGAACATGATGCACGATGAAACGTTCACGGGGTTTTTACATTTATTGAGTTCATAAATTAATTTATATTTTAAAGTAATTAAGGTTTTTAATGTGTTAATGTAATAAACATTATCACTAAGCTGTAATTTATCAAAATAAAGTATATATGTACATATAATTGTTATTAGATGATACTATAATGAGATGTCACACGTCGAAGTTATTTAAGTAAGAGGAAGTCCATAGGCGGCCGAGACCAGGTACCATCAGGCATTAACATAATATAAATAAAAAATATGTTAACCAGTTTTATTGCAAAATTTATAATAATGATGTAGATAATGATGTAGAAGCTAAAAAATAAGTCGGACATCATCATCACACAATTAGACAAAACAATAATAAAATGAGCAAAACATTAGAATTAGGTACAGCCGGTACAGATCGGCAGTACCACACAGCGTTTATTAATGGTGACAACGTTTCAGCTCCATTCACGTCGGTTGTTGTATCTGCCAATGTTCCGGCCGATACACGTTCATCATCTCGATGTCGCCAGTGTTTTGGGACTTTTCGGAAGCGACTACTGCACTGTAATATGTACTATGAATGTTCGTGGAAGCGCCGTGTACGGCCACCGATACAATAGATTGTAATACAAGGAACCAGTGCGATTGATTAACGAATTTATTATCGTCGTGTTCCGGGAAGGGCGTGACACACATCACAATCGCTGCCATCTGTACGAGCGCTGGTCCCTCCAAATGAGTTCAAATGACCCACTCGACACCTGTTGTCATTGTTGTCGGTGAGTAATAACTATATCATTACCGAATCTTTCGGCGACATACTTTGTCTTTTGTTTACTGGTCATTACACGTTTCTATACATCATTATTGTGATCACCTTCAATAACTGCCTGATTTGACTTTATCTAAAGATCTTCATTTATATGAATATAATAGTTCTCACGTTGGCCAATTGTTAACGCATTATAATTTTGTAGTCAACTTTAAAGATATACTTAGGTATCCGTAGTATGTTCTTTCACCGAAGCACCTGATATTTAATTTGTAATGCGCTAAAAATTGCGACATTTTCTGGTACTCGTAGTATGAGTACCTGCCCAAACTCACGCGAGTAGTGTTCCGTGCAGTATTTGTACCTCCATTTAGAATTATCATCGACTATATGTATACCATTACTGTTAGTCGACTGTCGAACTACCGACCTCCCGTACCGTTCATGACGTTCCATACATCGGCTACGATCGACACGAGCCGCGTCTGTGAGCGCCCCGAGCCGCTGGTAGGTGATTACAAGCAGTAATTACATTTGCATCGGCGCGGGCCGCAGCCGCGGGGGGTCGTAATGACCTCAATAAACAACAAGATGGTATTATTGGTTCGCCCCACTACACGACGGGTTATGTCACACTATGTATGCGTTGTAACAAGTATCTGAATCCTTGTCTCTTAGATCTATTCTAATCCTCGTCCTTGATAGTCAGTCTACGGTTTATCTAAGGGACTAATGTTTTGATTAGCTGATATATTCATTACTTTGTGGGAACGTAACTCGCGTCAGTCTTGACGTGGTCGTCTGTTGATGAGCACTTCTGCATCGTCACGCCTGCCTTCATTTATTGTTAAACAGTTTGATGTTTCATTAGGTTATGCGTACCGCCGATACTGACGATAATGTAGGATCGTTTAGTAAACTGTTGACTTGTGGATTGAATAATCTCATGTATATCTGTAACTCCATGAAATACGTTTAATGCAAGAATGTATGATATGTTGTGTTTCAAATTGTTTAAGATTTAGGGTGAACTGTGCTCGAGCTTTAGAACCCATTTAAATACAATTACCATTATAATTACCAATTACCTATTACTTTACTTTTGACTGATCGTTATTTAAACCGTTATTTCTTTTGCTCAGCCCGTAATTTTTTGCTATGTTGTTATTGTAATAAAAGTTATACAGTTAAAGAAGAAGAGAGCCATTATGCTATTATTATGTCGCTTACCATATTTAGAGCTAACCCCCTTATCCAGTAGAGATGTGAAATCATAATGCCCCACCTCGTTCTCCATTATAGCGCTAATGATAGTTTTCACTTGCCCGTTCTAAACGAGCACCTTTAAGCATCGCATCAGGATATAATTCATGAGTAGACTCAGCTCATCTTTTCCTTAATTTCCTAGTAGTGACGACGAGGTCCGACCGGTGTACATCATCGAGTTACGAACGGTGTTACCGTTATGATCCACCACTAATCGGACCGATCGAGCTTAATATGTATTATTCCTAGTTTGGATATGTTTAAAGAACACGATAATACGATGCGCCGGCGCGGCGGTGCGAGTGCAGCGACGTGCAATTATCAATATTAGCACATTAGTTGGCCGCGCATCGCGTTACCTGTCGAAGAAGTTGTCGATGTTAAAATGACTGGTTTTTATTACTTCTGCACTAACATCAGTAATTAAAACGGCATCGTATGCGATGTGAGTAGTTTAAATATTAAATGAACGTCCATTTGGCCGGTATCTCACCTGCCGGGTGCGGGTGCCCCGACCATCGACGATCGTTATCGCTAAATTCTCAGAACTGAGCCACAAGCCCATAGTCGATTTTATAAGCAAACGGAAAATATGAAATCATTAAAAAATATTTAAATTCTTTTTTATTGAAGGCGTTGTAGATTTTGCGATTGTTGCTGATATTCTATCGAAGTTTCGGACAGGGTGGACCCTGAACATTGACAAACTGTAAAACGCTGACTGCTAGTGATGGTTTGAACCCGACTGACAATGAATCATTAAAAATGAAAAAAAAATCTTTACACAACAAATTTTCACACGCTCTTAATAACGTTATTTACATGTATTGTGCTATTTATTACTCACTCTATTGATTTATTTATATCACCCCGTAACCGACGAACCGTTGTGTTTTACATTTTGTTCGCTTCAATAACATAGTTACACAATACTGAGGCAAATACGTTCAGCAGACAGTTCCTGCATAAATATTCTAAAATTAAATTAAAAATGTGTTTATTTCAATACATTTTTACATTACATAGGTGAGCCGCTCTCATAAAGGAGCGCTCACACTCATGATACTCCTGTGCCTAATCGTTACAGTTACATGTTTTGTACGTCATAACATCGCCGCTGGTTTGTAGGCCGGTTGTGGGCCGGTGTGCCGGGCCGCGCTCGCAGGACAATGAAAGTGCAGGTCCCGTTGTGTGACCTTTCCGACGGCTCGGCGTGGCCTTCGATCTGACGAGGTCAACACCATGCGCCGTCATTTGACATTTTGAAGGACTCCATACTTAATGCTAAATTATCACTTTTCTGCTCTATTTTTCTTTGTAGAAAATCGGCATGCGTGCGTGCAACGTGCAAGTGTTTCTATATTGTTATACTCGTATGTTTGTTCGTAGCACGTAAGCTATTGCAACATTTTATAGAATAAATGTATAAAAGACTTCCAAACTTGGTGAAATTCGACTAATATTTTTTTATTATTGCTAATTAATTCTAACTTTGACCGAAGAAGCTACTTATGCAGCACTTTTACACAAGAATAATAAGTATAGTGTACTTGTAAAAATGATGTATGTCATTACATAATAATGTGACTGTTTCCAACTATTGCAGTCGTAAAACCTTCATCAAATATTGTTTTAGTTAGTAATAAATTTAACTTTTTTTTCCAATGTTATATTTAGCACTGTGTTCGGTGTAAACGGACGTTGTAGACGATGTATTGAGTGTAGTGCGAGTGGTGACCACGCACCAGTAGGAGCAGGTGTGTCGCGGAGGTACTCACTCTCGTACATTAATTGAGCCGATATTGGTCCCGCTATCCGATGTCCGTACTTAAGCGGTTCGGTGCGGCACCGCTCTATCCTGTATCTATCAGTTCGCTTCACTTACGCTATAGACGAATATTGGTCAGCTGCGAATCAAATTCTTCTGGTGTGTTATGAGAATGAACAAAACGTTTTAAACGCAACTGGGTACTTACCATTATTTCGGCCGTTCTCATTTGTCTATTCCCATCTCCGTTTAAAATGTCCAATGTCCTCGATGACGTGATTTAAAAATAAATGCCTACTGCTCAGTGTCATTATTGCTGGCGACGATGGACGACATAAGACATGGTAGACACCTACGACCAGAGAAGGTACATATGTATGTATGTATATGTACCTATGACGGTAATGATTGCTCCGACCGAGAACCGAAGTTTGCAAGCAGAGCCGACGGACCCACGGAATCTTCCTACGAAATTAAGCTTGAAATCGCTTTAATAAATTCGTCATTTTTCTGTCTCGTAGATTAAAAAAAATGAGAATAAAAGAGTACTTAACTTAAAGCAACATACGAATTAACTAGTGGAGGTGAGATACTCTTTTATTAACGACCTGCATACACGATCCCGTTTGTGTCTACGTCGAGATGTTTGTCGTACAATAACAATGTCACCCAATTATTTAGTGACTAACATATCACTAACAAGGTTCTTCTTGCACAATTGGTCGGTTGTGCACATTATCGTTACCTTTGTGCCTTGATTCATTTTTTTTCGTAATGCCTTTAAAAGTTTGTATCGACGAGCACATAATAACTGTGTCAATGAATCTATACTAATATATAAAGCTGAAGAGTTTGTTTGTTTGATTGTTTGAACGGGCTAATCTCAGGAACTACTGGAC
>DWJN01002509.1:0-15152 GCA_018248895.1 Carystus phorcus
GTGTTGTCCATGGCACCCACGACACAAGGTATCCTAGTGTGGGGCTATGAGTGTGTGGCGTTATTTATTTATTTATTATAATCAATAACTGATATATAGATACTAAAAAGTTTGATGATTTTAATTTATTAAATGTTAAAAAATATATTAAGATATAATTTTTTAAAATTAACCAAAACATTAAGATCAATTAGGCAATACAACTTAGGTGCAGTGCAAGAAAACGATCTCAGAATGGTATATTCATATTTGTTCATAATTAATATTATAAAGCTAATAAGTTTGTTTGGTTGAACGCACTAATCTCAGAAACAATTGGTTCGAATTGAAAAATTCTTTTACTGTGAGATTGTCCATTTACCGAGGAAGGCTATAGGCTATGTAACATAACGCTACGACCAATAGCAGCCGAGCTTTGATGAAAAATGTTCCATAAACTGGACAAATGTTCCAAGGTGAAACAAAGTTCGCCGACTCTACTAGCATCCTATAATGTAATACAGTGTACGTGAAACAACTCGCTTCACCGACTGAGTCATCTGTTGCATAAAAAAACCAATTCCAAAGCTTTACATTCATTAAATTTCATTTAATGTGCAAATTTCTTTGGAACGTCGCGCGATAAATTTCCAAATGCTTATCCTTATTAAATGCAAGTGACAAATCGCTTTGGGGGTTATAAAATCTCTCATCAACAACTGGAACATGTGTGCAATACATTTCTCAGTCGTTATTGCGAACGGATATCGCGCACCCTCCGCGTTATAGCCCATTGATAGACATACGGCAACGACATCCGAACTTAATTATGACTAAACTTTGTTCTGCTTGTAGCATTCAATAAACAACTCATAGACATCCCTGAAAGGCTTATCAAAATATTAATAATAGAAGCTCTGTCAAATCAATTCGAGTTTCTGAAACGTTATAATAAATCAGTAAACGAAATCGCATTTGATTGTATCCGTATTTACCACTATTTCAGTGCAGTGTAAAACTATAAAATGTCGGAAGTTTTTGTGCCGTCCAAAGCCTATTTATGATAACAACCGGAACCGTACATACACCGGGACATGCTATGTCAGGGATATAAACAAACATAACAAACAACCACAACCTGATAATATACATATATTTATCTGTCACATAAATATCTACTCAGGTTGGAAAGTGAAGCTGATACCCCTTATTCCAGGCCACACTATGGACTGAATCAGTCATAGCAGTTTTGTCACCATGCAAAAGGGCACGCTGTTCAAAGGGTCCTGGGTTTGATTCCCAGCGAGACAGAAATTTGAATGATCAGTTTAACTGGGTGTGTGTGTGTGTTTGTGTTGTCCATGGCACTCACGACACAGGTATCCTAGTGTGAGACTATGTGTCTAGCGTTATTAGTTGTAATTCTAGTTTCATGTTAAATTTAATTACTATTAATTAAACTCTGAATGAATTAGAATAAAACAAAATATGAGTAATAAATTACCTCGTCATCATTCATAAAAAAAAGATTCATAATATGATGATATTGTTACATTAATTAATAGAAAGAAAGCAACCTACTGTTATATTTTTTTAACAACAATAACTAATAAATATTTTAATATATTAATGGGATATTAATATAAACCTCATTCTCTTAGGGTGGGTCCGTACCAACGCCTGCGGTATTCTGAGCGTATAAATATACATACAACATAAATTGAAATACTAAAAACAAACAGCGGAAGTAACTCTTCACAATGTCTCATTCATAGTGTAATCGCGCACGAAAGTCGGACACTCATTTCATTATCGCGACTAAATTAAAAGTTCGATAACGAGAAGCCGGAGCAAAAACGGAGAAGAGCCCAGGCCGACTATAAAAACGTAACAAAACGCCAATTTAAATACATCACTAATCTTAAGTCAAAGAGAATAAGTTTAGAAAAAGCTACCAGAGATTCAATTAAAGAAGGGCGACAGAGCGAGAAGAACAGACTTAGGTTGTGTGTAAGAAAAGGACGGAAAAAATAAATAAAAGTGAAGCGAAATCAGGCGAATTGAAAATAGCCATTAAGGTGTTAATGAGGGTCTTATTAAGCCGTCTCCTCCTAGTGGGTGGTCCGCCTGTAGTGTTCGCTTTGTTCATTAATCACGACAGATTAAGTTCCGACCTAATTACAAATTTATATCGGTGGTCAACAATAATTGTACGACCATTGAATAAACTAGTTTCGGTATATTTTTTGTAATTTGATATAGTTTTCTCTTCGCAATCGAGTTGTCCGGTTTTCGTCCGGTTTTGAATTTCTCCTCATGGTTAGCTTGTTCAAATTCAAATTAAAAAACGTTTGTACCTGTATTTTCTCAATACACTTATGCATGTTATAATTTTATTTTACCACCGTTTCGGACTATTTTTTAACATCGATGAGAAACAGTGCTTTTTAACCCTATTCAAAAAACGAGGAGGTTCTCAATTCGAGTGTATTTTTATAACTATAGTGTTATTGGTGTAATCTAAAAAAAATTAAATTAGTACATTTTATAATACCAAATATGTAATATATACGGTGTTAAATCGGACAAAAATAATCATAGTTTAAAGCAATATTAAAAAATGAAAAATAAACAAACTCATACTCTAAGTACTTATTACAACACTGAGAAAGAGTAAAGAAAAAACACTTGTAATTAGTGGTTTTTATTTGAGGTTATTGGATGATCAATACTCGAATTATCAGTGAAATTATAAGCTGATTGTTTTACTTCTTTGTAATTGAGGTTCATAAAAAATATTTCAGAAATAATTTAAACATATGCAAACGAAGTAAAGTTTGAAGAATGTATCAAAGACTAAAAACTGTCAATGAATCAAGATTTTATTTAACGTTTATTAATTGAAAGGGTGTGATTCGTCATCCCCGTATGAGTTAATAAAATATTTATCGCCATAATAAAAATAAATTATACAGATATATTAATTTAAAAATAAATAAGGAAGAGTAAACAGACTTCATCAATATCTAGCTGGTCAAATATGGAATTTGCTTTATTGAAATAAGTGATATTAAATTATTTATTTGTTTAGAATGGAACGTGGCTCGGGTAATTACGGTTATCACTACATAGTATAAAACAAAGTCGCTTTCTCTGTCCCTATATCCGTATGTATGCTTAAATCTTTAAAACTACGCAACGGATTTTTATGCGGTTTTTAAATAGATAGAGTGATCGAAGAGGAAAGTTTATATGTATAATATGTTCACAGTTTATCTGTAGTGTAGTGTATCAGCATTGCACCCGTGCGAAGCCGGGGCGGGTCGTTAGTATATTTTCGGGATTACACTTAGTTTTCACGAACAAGTCTTAGTCATATTGATAGACGAAATCTAACGCTGTTTCCATATTTATAAATATTATGGGTATTGGCAGGTTGACTTGATTACGAAAATCTTCGTTGATATCATAACCAACCGCGTGGCGTAATGGTCACCACGCCGGACCGCTATTCGAAGGGTCCTGGGTTCGATTCCCTGTGAGGTGGAAATTTTAATGAAGAATTTAAGTTGCTGTTCTCGGTCTGGGTGTGTGTATGTCTTTCTGTGTTGTCCATGGCACCCACGACACGAGGTATCTCAGTGTGGGGCTATGAGTGTGTGGCGTTATTTATTATACAGTTATATTTGCACATAGAGACAGTTTGTAGTCAAATATAGGTAAACATCTGTGTACCTTTCATCATTCTTTATCCAATTAATTAGGCTCAGACGACCTTGCTTTCTGAGTAATGGCCAAGTTTATTTTATTTCCTTACTAATTAGCTCAAATGGACGAAAGGAGAGAGGAAAATAAAGTTATCAACATCACTCGTAGTCACTTTTAGAACAAAAGCAGTACGGCTCGAAATTGCGAAACTTGTGTAAGTAATCTCTTTGTTTGTAGAATTAGTTAATAGTTAGGGAAATATAATAAACATAGTTACTTCTTTATTTGAAGTAAAAGATATCGATTAAAAATCTTATTAAGGTTTAAATATAGATAAAGAATTGAAACTCAGTTTGTTTTAATAGAAATTTTCCTATTAATATTAACATCTATATTATAAATAAATATAAAAATTACAATTACAAAATTGTATATACATATACATATATACTCACATAGGCTTATGTACCTATAAACATAAATTAGAAAAAATGCAGATTTAAATACGACAGACTTACTGATGAAATTGTAGGCTATAGAGGCTTAACTTTATTTAATAACATATTGAGTATCCTTTTTAATATGTAGAATACTATACGGGAATAGTATCATATTTCGTTTACGTCACGTTTCATTCTAAACAAATAAATAATTGTATTCAATTTTCACTTGTTTCAATTCAAAATCCCAGTGAATAAAGCAAATTCCATACTAGACCAACAAGATATTGATAAAGTCTCTTTCTTTAATTTTCCTTATTTATTTTTATATAAATTTATTTGTGTAATTAACTTTATTATAGTTTTATAAGTACTATATAGGTAAATGAATCTCTTGGTTTCCTTGCCAAATTATACATATTAGCTTCATTGAAATTCGTTCACCAAAGTTGCTCCCTTTTAATCTTAATTTGGTATAAAACAATTATGCATCCGAACTAAGTGATTTACGAAATATATGAAGCGAAAGTTAATATAACCGAACACTTGTTGATCGCAACGTCCATATTACAGCGATTAAAACTCGAACGTGCAACGAATTATTGCCTCTTGTTTGGACCGCCTCATTTTCGGTCACAAGGTGTTTATTTCAAATTGCTAGTTGCATCAGTCTGCAAATAACAGCTTCAACGTTTTCATTCACGCGCAGCTAATGTGAAGCTTTACGTTTCTGTAACGCAATAAGAATCTTCTAGATGAGTGGACTTGAAGTAATACTTTATAATATGAAACATTCATTGTTCATACTACTAGATGATACAGGACAAGTCCGATAATTTCATACGTAACATATGTCATTTTTTGTAATGACAACGTGTTTGGTGAGTGCCAAGCTATTTATATATAGCACCTATCAGCCGCCATCGCTTTAATATGATGCAATAGGACCAGTGAAACGTGGGTGGGCTTATCGGGTACATTGACGATTTGACATAAATGCGTTTTACTTAGATTATGTGACATCCGATAAAACGTTGTAAGGCACCGCCTAGCCGTGATTGACACTCAGCTTGTGTGTATAGCGATATCCGAGTACACTTCTGTATCGTTATCTACCGGCATATAAGCATTGATGAGATAGTACATCGCAACGGGCCGGCAGTGGCGTATACAAACAAACGTTCGGCGTCGCAACGCCTCGCGGACGCCGCGCCACGCCGTGACCATTTATAAACAATGACCGCCATCTCGCCACGGCGCAACCCTCGTCTCACCTCGAAAGCGTTAATTGCTCCGCAAATATACTCATCTTCGCACTAAGCGTTTACTTGCCGACTTTAATGACTGGGCAAACAGTACGAGCGGTCGCGCGGTCGGCCGCGTCGTGCGGCCGGCCGTCTAATAAATCTTCGGATTTTCCCCGATTTCCCGACGTCCCGTTGCGGACGAGCCCTCGCCCGCCTTTCTCTTATAAATTACCTACACGGTTTTACTATAAATCAAACAATGGGCAGACTAAATGCATTTACTATTGTTTGGACACACTTCGTACACCGCTATCGCGACCGCACTCGGGGTGATGCATGAGTGCGATGACCAGTCAGCGGTTTCGTAGGAAGTATGCGTTCTTTCATTTTGTTTCGGATAGAGGATATTGCGATGTTACGCTCTGAAAGGTTTTGCGATTAATCGCGAGGATCGGTAGCTAGGAAGGAAGTGGTCTAATGCAGGCTAATTGAAAGTACAGGGGTGGACGTGTTCAGGAAACGTAAAATAAACAATTTTATTGGCGGTATTCTAAGCGAAATGTGATCATTAATAACTTAAAGGTGGTTTGCTTACTGACCGTTATCTCGGGCGGAAGTTAAAAAAAACCTGAGCCGAGTGTAATTTTAGTTGGCCGCGGCGTTGGGCGTTAGCTGTATAAAAAACGAGGTGTCGATGGAGACACGAGATAACTAACCACGTTATTATTTAATTTAAGTTTGTTTAGTATACTTTGTTCGTTGTATATATCACTTTATAATTGCTATAGAGTCTTCATGTCCGATTGTTAGTGACTAAGCATGTGTGAAGTGCGCGTCGCTTCATTATAAAATGTTAATAATAACACTGTAGGCAAAGTTTGTACATTGGATACTTTTTGAAAATTTCAAAGTAATAGGCTTGGTTGATGTGTATTATACCTATATAAGTAAAGCATAGCTATTTTAATGATACTTTACATATTTGTAATATGCATCACCCGTTTATCCTTGAGATGACACAAGTTAGTAGTTAAATACAGGTTATACAAACAGATAATTAAATTAGAACCTTTTTGTAACTAATGTTATAAATAAATTTGTGATATTCGTATAATGTTTACGGAAGCGAAGGGAGAGTGGGATACTGGTATATTATGTTTTTAATATAGTAGTTTACTTGGAATGACCAAGAAGTTGTGAAGCAATTGGGAGTTCAATCCCAAAGCATCGTATGTGTCTACGTCACAGATCACCCCCAATCCTCCACCACCCAATTGGGAGTGATCTGTGGTCTACGCCGTCCATGAGAGAAAATCTTATTGTAGTGTATATTGTATGAGTATTTATTTTAATTACCAAAGTCACAGTAAAAATAGTAAGTTGGGCTAAAATTCTATCTTCAAGTCCATGCCGCAAGGTGTCGTACGATGCCACAAAAATCGGCTCCGCGTGTTAGAAGGGCTTCGTGTAAAGATTATATTATTAATATTAAATTATAAAGTCACTTACATTGTTACTGATATTATGGGAGGCCTGTCGAGTTAAATGCCAAACGTATTCCGTAATACTGTCCTCAAGAAATCAATAACGCATCGATGACAGTGTAACGTTACGAATAGTTGCTACTTGACTTGATAAATCAGACAGTGATTTAAAAAAAAAACAAAATTTTTAAATCGTTTTTGAGAAATCTCATACTAATTTACTTTACTTTTATTTAAGAAAAATTCAATTTACAGGTATCTATATTGTAAACTGGTAAAGAATCTATGAATTATACGAAATATTTTGTTTAAAATTACGCACGACGAGAACAGTAATTATCATTATGTGGTAATAATATGTAAATAAAATATTATTCTCAGGTATAATGTTTCTTTGAGAATACTGTTTACCTGTTTATGATCTTGTCACAGTTTGATGTTTTAATAGTAGTTCTTATTTCTGAAACGAATAATTTACAGTTCGTGTATTTAATTGGTGGCTATCTCGATAATTTACGGAATTACTTTTAATGTATTCCGTTTGGTGCTCCTTTCTTGTTTGTTCCGAAAGATTGTATAAAAATATAGGTTTGAAATGTTAACTCAAATTGCTAATACTTATGCTTATTGTCAATACAAAATGCTTTTGGATTTTGGTTAACATTAAAAAAGTACATAGGATACATTTTATTAAAAACAAATATTTAAGAGAAGTGTGGCGCAATAGTCACCGGATCGCCTTTCAAACGGTCCTGGGTTCGACTCCCAGCAAGGCAGGAGTTTATATCCGTTTAAGTTTCTGTTCTCTTCTGTGTTGCTAATTGCAATACTGGGAATCCTGTGTGCACGTACGTGTAGCGTTAATTATATTTTTAATACACTTTATGTTGATTAATGTATGTCTAAGGGCTGATGGATGGATGAAAACAATAAATACTTTTATGATTTAAAATGATTTAATGATCTTTGATGATACTATGATTTAATCATAAAAGTATTTATTGTTTTCATCACCACGATCATGATATGGTGCATAACAATGTGCCTTAGCTTCTGTCATTATATGTCAAGTGTCAGCTATCAAGTTTCTCCAGCGTAATGTCGCTATAACCACGATCCATGGCTCGAAACGTATGATGTCTAACTAAAGATATTTGATGTATTCATAGTTCTGGAAAACTAGTCATACTATCCATAAGACAGTCGATAGTATTGTGACGTCACAATGGTGTGAATCTATCCATAGTAACAATAGTATTGTGACGTCACAATACTAACAATTTTACTATCGATAGTATTACTAGCTTACGAGGTCACTATAGTGTTGGCAATCAATAGACAATCGATAGGCAACGCTGGTCGAAATATCAGTTATAATACAAAGATATGTTTTTTATTTGATATAAGTTAAAGCTTGACGTCAACCCCACGTGATGGTAAGTGAGGACGTCTAAGATTGAGGTCGCATTAACTTAGCAAAAACCTATTCACTCTCCTCTTAAAGACTCCTACGTCGTAAGTAACCGGGAACACCGAAGCTAAAGTTATTCCAGTCCTTCGCGGATTAATTATTCTGATTACCCGTTACGTTTAAAATAAATAGTTAGTCAACACTGAGGACAAAGTAATGGTTATAAACATACATTAGCTCCGGCCGTCTGATTTGCTTTAATAATTAATAAGAGCAATCAACTTCGCTGACCTTTTACTTGTATTAACTTATACTTTAACCACCTTTAATGAAATTGAACCGTTGAACCTTAATCGTCGTAAATCTACTTGATTCGTTAACCTTTTTGTAATTATTATTTATTAGTATTCTATAGGGTTCCGTGTCCAAAATGTACTAATGCTTTTAATAATACTGAAGTTTTGAGTAATGGCTTTTCAATGAACCAAAATAACGACTCCGTCCAATCCCAGATAGCCTTCACTTCATCAATGTTTCGTATAGTTCGATAGTCTGTTTTGGATGACCACGTTTGAAAATTTCTCGAAGATTCCAGTCTGGGCTTGCCACGAGTTGTGGTTTGGGTCCCTTCAAAATGTAAGGCCAATCCAACTTCATATACTGTTTCAGCTTGTGGATAGGGACTTCATTGCTGCGTTCCCAGAGCTCTTTGTTGGAGATTTTTTCGGGTTAGTAAAATACCGAGATATGTGAAAGCTTTGGTTAACAAAGACTTGGAGCTGGTACGAAATGTCTTTAGTGATCTTTTCTCGCACCCGTAATAAAAGGAGAATAAGTGAAAAATTTAAAGGGGTCCATACAAGAAATCCTCTCTAAATATTACGAATTACGGAACCCTTAGTGTGCAAATCAGTCGCACGTAGCTGGTTTTTTTATATAATGTCTTTTAGCTTTTAATTATATTTAATAATGTCATTGGCAGGTCTCACGGTAGATAGATGTAGCTGATTTAGTAATTAATTCAGTAGATACGTTACATAAAATAGGTATTCTGTAATAACTATTAAACACACGTGGTAAATCACCGTTCAAGGACATCAGATATATCAAAGTTATCACAGATGCGTTGGCGGGCAAGATGGTAGCAAGAGCCCTTTTGATTAATTAAAAGGTTACATTAAGTAGGTTACAACTAAACAAGCTTATTCTGTTGTTATTAATGACGGGGCCATCGGGGTAAGAAGAGCTATATGTAAAATAAAATTAATAGATTTGTATCGACCTTTTTTTTTTAATAATCTTTCTAAAACATAACATCTTTTAGTACCATAACGTGTGATTTATTTTAAATATACCACGTAAATAATAGACATACGACGTTTGTAAACGGTAAAATTAAATTGTAACATTCAAAATGCCTGGAATCAAATATAACATTGATATATAAGATGTCTTCAAATTATACGCCATATTCAACAATATCAGTCTTCCTGTATAAAAAAATACTTAAACAATTTCATTTAATCATATTTTATTAGAAACTATTTATAATGTTGTGACGTTGCAGCTACTGGAACTTATTTTGTCATTTAGTAACAAAGACCACCAAGGTAATAAGGACCCTAATTCAAATAGAATAAATGATACGTCACTGCCAACAATGGCGTCAATGAAGACGTCTCCGAAACGCTGCGTTATAATATATCGTACATTCAGCGGAAAATAACTTCACAGATCCGCTTTACAGTTGGTAAATTTAGAGTAAGTTTTTTGCGAGTTATTGTAGCGATTCGGACAGATGTCACAAGCAGGGAATGTAAGGCAACAAAAGCGCCCCGGGGGCGCATTGTCCGTTCCTCCCCGACCTCCCCGCTCCAACCATTAACACAGACACCTCTAACACTCGCTCCACTATCAAAATACATATAATTTATTCAACTTATTTATGGCTGTATTCGGCTTCACAATAGTCATTGCTCTAAATGGTTTTTAATGTCCTTATTTTATGAGTGAGGCTCTACAGCTGCGTTTTACCCTTCGATGATGGCTATTAGCGAGACATTAGATAAACGCGATAAGAGGTCGGCTCCGGAAACTCTTATGCGCTGTTTTCCGTATCGGGCGTCGAGTTATTAATACGAATGGTTGAGTTTTCGATTGATTATAATTTAGTGATCGCGGCCACGCGTGTTCGTTGAACGATTACGCGGTGTATAATTTATAACGGTTAGCCAAGCGGAACATTTAATGGGAACTGTTTTATTGAAGTTCATTTGGTCCGCGACTCATTCCGTCTTTTAGTATTAACACAACAATCAATTTAACCAAGTTATATTTATCTATCCGAGAAAGATTAATGTGAGTAAGAAAATCAGATTAATTAACAGACGCCAGAAGGAAAAATACATCGAAATTCCAACCGTTACAACTATATAACATCAATACGAGTTTTCTCTTAGTAGAAGAAATTCAACCATAATCCTGATTTCGAACGTTTTCCTTCTATTCATACACATTCATTATTTTTATATATGGAATACAAATCAATTATGGCTTACCTACTTTTTTTTTATCGTCGACCAATTAAAAAAAAAGAAAAATATAAAAAAGCGTTTTATCTAAGCCTTAACATTACGTAATTTTTGACTTATTTTTCGTTATTTAATTAAGCTGTAAGCTGTAGCAAAACTCCTTCAAGTTGTACCAACATAAACAAACTAGAATTTATAAGTCGACAGCACTACACCGCTAAATCGGCTGACAGTTTAATCCACTCGGTTTCACTTAATATAATCCGTTGCGTTGTTTCTGAAATAGTGGCAACCCTTAAAGACTGCGGACTCGCGGATTAAACCCCGGGTCGTGGGTACGTTGCGGAGGCGACACGACCGCGCGACCGAAAGAGCCTTCGCCGCGACCAAATCCGTGATTGATTTGGTTCTGGCTCTCAATAATTGATCGCTCGCGCTCTTGCCTCCCCCGACCTAATTACCTCTCCCTACACGCACGCCTCATTAAAGACAGTCTGTTGTTTGTTCTCCTAATTAAAGCAGAGGTTTATCGGTCTCCGGCTCGTCTAATTGATATCATTGCGACCGTTTACGATCACTGAATTATGGTGATCGGTTAGAGTCCGCCGGGCCTGTTAAACGTGACCGCACATTGTCTGCGTCGAGCTTCAATTGACTTGTTTTATCCCGGTTTATTGTTTATTTATTTACGATCGTCTGCCTTCCCGGCTTAATGCATTTGGATATTTACATAAAGCGAATTCCATGTTGTGTAATTAATGTACGTAAGTAAATTGGTGCCGTTGATGAATGATTGATCTACAAATGTATCGATATAACATAGTCGGTTTACTTAATCGTTGTGCAATCGTGTTGTATTGCGCATTCAGTTATTACACTTAATTAACAAGATGTCAGTACATTAAGTGGAAACAATAACTTATTATTTTGCGTTAGTGACGATTGATCAGTCAGTTTTCTGTAACTTCTTTTTGCGAGGCGTAAAATAAACATTTTCGATTGTGAACACAATATCACGAGTAATAAAATAATATTAACTCGATGCCGAATTGCATCGTTACATTGTGACCCAAGTGGAAAATAAGCAATACCATTTAAATCACATTCTAACGATTCCTTGATACCCGTGAAATTGCCGTAACGAAATAAATGTTAAATAAAACGTAAAATAAAATTATTGTGCCTCCACAAACAAATAATTGGAACGGGAACATACCTACCCGTAAGCCCGTCGTCGCTCGTTTTATAGCTTATTTGGGGGAAAGCATTATTGAACTCAACCACGGTGTCTTTGATATGCCAAAGTGGGTCTTAGGATGAGGGCAAAGAGTGCGTTATGCCTTGTCGATTAGCGATTGCGTCACCACCGTGCGGCATGAAATGACTTTTTCGTTTGTATTCGCTCTTTACCCACTTACACTCATTCTTTTTTTCCACTCGCTACAATTCCTTTTCAGATTTCGCCCTAGTCGTGCTGAGTATCGTTATTATTTTATGGCATGAATAATATTACTTTGCTGTAGTTTTTGTGGCACTTTACTCTGATTAACCGAAATTGAGGTAGCGACTGCAAAACATTTTTGTCTCGGAATTTGAAACTTCACGGGGACTGAAGAGTTCAAAGGTAATAAAAAAGTACGTAGAAATCGTCTTTTATAATACTGTTTTATGCAAACAGGCGACCGAAATAAAAGTATTATTACTGGTATTTATCATTCCGTGTAGCCTGGTTAGGTACCATGCTCTTGGTTGAGCTAGCTTCCGTATCATTCGTCGTATTCCGGCTGGGAGCATAATAGCCCCTAGAGAGAAAATGGTACTTTCTTTCTTCTGTATTCTCAATCTCTCCTCTATATTTATCTCTATCTCTCTTTATCTCTCCTTGTCTCTCTTTATCTCTCTGTTTCTTTCTCTCTCTCTCTCTCTCATCTCTCGTGATCGGCAATGAACCAGTGATACCTGTGGTGTTGTTGATATCTATGTGCAACGCTGACCATTTTACAAGCATATGGTGCGTCTATTCTGTCGGCTACATAAAAAAACAGTGAAATATAATAGTGGTAAGTCATCAAAAGTCGCACACAGCGAAAAAGGTGAAAAAATCATACCTTCAAATGCCGAACGTTTGCGTGGAAGGCCGTTTAATTATCAGGAGAAACTATCAGTCAATTTATTGCTCCACGCAACCTGTCACACCGGTTGTAAGTTAGTATAATGATGATGTAGTATGTGATAATTAAGTAGATATTATTAACTACACCAAAATGTATAAAATATACAGTTTTATTTATAACTTAGTCAATTCCGTTGGCGGCGTATCTTTATATACATATATAATTATTCTGTTCGTGTATGTCACTGAACTCCTCTTAAACGGTTGGATCGATTTTGCTGATTTTGTGTATGTAATTCGAGAGTGGTTTAGATTCACATTTCGACCCAATAGATGTTGTATTGTTTAATTAATTTGATTATAGATAATTATGTCGTTGTTGTATATGTATCAAATTCTATATACATATTTAAATTAATTAGTGCATTTAATACAGAATAATGTTTGCTGAATCCTCTACTTTTTATATAAAATTATTATATATCATATTATGTATAAATAAGTATTTTATTTTGTTCGATCGAATCTTATAGAAACTATTTCGATGCTTCAAATAGTACCTAGGCATTTAAGTTTATCGGTTGCAGAATTTATTAGCCAATTAAGAGAATACTCGTAGTTCACTATCATATTTATTACAATAAGTATTCCAAGTTTTCTAGCTTAATAATTTTTTTTTACCAAAATTCGCTAATTAATTGCTTCAATATATAAATTGCTTACGACAAGGCACAGGTCTTCTTATAATTGATGAGACTTATTCCATATACAACCAAGCTTCTACAATACCTACATAATATTATATCTATTAATATTTAATAAACCTATCTATGTAAACACTATATAACATTAACTGTACGGGGCGCGTATTAAAAAATTAAATTTAAAGAAAAGTCAGCATTTATCAACCACGTGTCACATCGATCTATAAATTCAACATTTTCAACTGTAACTCATTAATCATGTGTCCGATTGATATAATTGTGGTATCTAAACCTTCTTCAAACAATTCTGAAAAAAGTTGCTAAAGACGTCAATGCTCTATCTCCAATTATTTCAGAGTCTATCGGCCGGTTTCTGAAAGGGTGATCAACGAAAAAATTAAGAAATTTACTGTCAAATCTATTGTCAAACGTCAATTGGGTTGCAGAAAGCATGATTATTCAGAAATTATTCGCTAATCAACGTTTCAGAAACTCGAATTGCCTTCATAGAACTTTACGTTAATATGCGTGTTATATGTACGAAATTTTGACAAGCCTTTCAGAAACTGGCGGTATATCTCGAACCATAATTCAAATAACTTAAACTTGCGAACTAACTATACCTACATAGGTATATAATAGCCTTACAATAGGTATATAATTGCCTTACAAGATTATTTCATTTTAATCTAGAGATCTAGAGTCTATAACACGACACATATGAAGCCAGCCTCCTTGAAAAAGGACATTGATCTCCGGTAGAAGAATGAAAGAGGTTTGAGGTTTTTCTATGAGGTTTAATGGTTTTTTTTATATGCTATGGTTATATTACCTGCTGCTTCGCCAACAACTTCCTCTGCTTCTTCGACAGCGGCTGCGCTTCTGCCGCTGTCTCCCCTTGCTTCTTGTCATCCTTCTGCTTCTTGGCATCGTTCTTCTGCTGGTTCTCTTTTTGTTTCTTCTGCGAATGGACATATCAGAGATTGAACTCTTTTGCTAGTAATGTCAGGTATTAACACATTTTTATGAGTTAAAAATGAACCGGTTAATTTAATAGTTTTTGCACACTTGAATATTTTTTATTAATTTCTTTGTAATTCTTTATTGTTTGCTTACAATTCCTATTTAATATTATAAAAGTGAAAGCGACAGTGTGTTTGTTTGTCCTTCTTTCACATCAAAACGGAGCGACGGATCGATGTAATATATAGTATGTAGAAAGTTGAAGGATTGGAGAGTGACTTTGGATCCTTTTTATTGCGGCAATATATCTCACTTTTATAGGAAAATACGTTTCAATAAAATCAATCAAATAAGCGCTACAGATGTCATTATGACAACAACAGTATGACATTGTCAATTACTTGTGACACTGACACGACACGATACAAACATGGATGACGTAATATTGAACCTTGTAAAGGTGACATTTGTGACTTTGTGTACGCAAAGTTATATATGACGGCGCGCGGAATAATTTTAAGATTAATTGCTAATATTATAGTTAACTAACAAAAATTAAACATTTAAATTAA
>DWJN01002510.1:0-15151 GCA_018248895.1 Carystus phorcus
GGGTTCGATTCCCAGCGAGGCCGAAATTTAAATGATGAGTTTAAATTTCTGTTCTCGGTCTGGGTGTGTGTGTGTGTGTAATTGTCTTTCTATGCTGTCAATGGCACCCACGACACAGGGTATCCTAGTGTGGGGCTATGAGTGTGTGGTGTTATTTATTTATCTTCTATAAAGCAACAGTGTATAAATAATTGATTATAGCAAGATAAATTTGATGGCACGCGATGAGTTTACTAGTTTTCTAGAATTCTAGAATTCCTTTAGTCACCTTCCATGATCAGATTCTTATTATAAGGTAAAATGAAGAGAGCTAATCAAAGAGTCGAAACTTAAATAAAATCCTAATAACAGCGTATTAAGAAGTAACATAGAAAAAATGTTTTGAGTATGTAGATAAGAAAAGCCTTCATGTTAATTACTATAACTAATATGTACTACATGTTAAGTCCATAGGATAGAAACAATTAGTTGAATCGTGGATTACACGATTTAAAATATAAAGTGCTCTAGTCAGTAATCAGTGTAACATAATGACGAATGTTTATAATAAACATAATTAGGTTATATACACGGAGATTCATCTTTTTCTTAACACATCAGTAAGACAAACCATCAACGCAGGAGTATCGGTATGGGTCTTTGAAGTTTAAAAATAAACTTGTGCAGGAGAGTTGCAAGTAAAATGGCAAAATAAAGGATTAACAAAACAACAAACACATTACAGAGTATTAATTTAAGTACGTAGGATAATCCGAGAGTTCATTACGCACTATATATACCACACCGAATTAAATTTTCGGCTTTTGTGAAGTATCTTCGTACAGTAAACATGAAAAAAAGGTATTGAATAATATCAGCTGGCAGTTGTCATTTCTCCGGAATTAGTATCATAAAAGAAATTGTAATTTGTTGCAAAATGTACAGATTACAAATGCAAAACTTCTTTACGTTTATTAGAGTATGTTAAAAAATTGCCAATTATTAGCTTCCGAGGAATGTTAATTAATTCTAATGGCGTTTGACAATATTGTAAACTTAGGGATTGGTGCTATATAAGATTTGCAGGTGAAACATTTTTTCTTTGAAATAATTATTTTTTATTGAGTTTATAATATCTTTAATTAATATAATTATTTTTTATATCCACTACAAGTCTCTTTTATTTCTTCATATTTAATATAATAAAATTCCTGTAATAATTATAAAAAATGCTCTAAAAAAAAGGGAATTATTTACCTATAATTTTAGACTCCTTAAACTAACCCTGGAATATGAAAATGGTTCAGTAAATATAGAATTAGACATATCGTATTGAACCTCATGATGATTGATGAACTTTCCGTATATTTTGCATTTGATTCACATATTAACCCCATTCCACTTTAAGTGTTGCTTTTATAAAAAGGTATACATAATGTCTCTTTATTTTAGTCTGACAATTAAAATATTTTATATTCGTACCTATTATAAATTCAAAACTATCTGTTTTCGGAACACCTAACATTCCGCTCTAAATTTCAACACGTTTCCTATTAAATGTTTACTATACAACACATTAGCTGTCCTATGCCGGATATCGGCACAAAATTCAGATAACTTTATTGATGCATCAATTTAAAGTATAGCCATATGTCAAAATTACATACAATATGATGTAGAACGACCTTTGTATCTTATCATAACGATTCAATTTTTTTTTGTTTAAAAATTCATAACAATATTTCACAGTCACACACTCATTACCCCACACTAGGATACCCCGCTTAGTGCCATAGACAACACAGAAAGACATTTACACACACGCAGACCGAGAACAGAAATTTTAATTTCGGTCTCGCTGGGAATCGAACCACGCGGGTCGTCATTCGTTTCATCATTTATGTATTATACTCATTAACAATTTAAGAAGTACAAATACAAATCTCGCGTACAGATTTTGTCAAATTTAGATTAAGGAGTCATCGAAGAAGGTGCCTATAGACTGGTTATGATATTCTCTTACTTTCAATTCACGAGATAAAAGGATGTTTGCAGCGCATTCGTCGCGCAATCTCCGCCCACACTCGACGTTCATGTTTCAAATGGAAGGAGACAAGGACCACCTTGTTAGTAGTAATCGGTTTATGGCCTTGTCAAAAATTAACTGATTATAAATTATAAATGGAGCTTAGCAGTGATGGCGAATGACCAATGTCGATATCGATATTTTTTATGGAAGCAGCCGACAAACGAGCAGACGAGATGGTGAGTATTCATCGTCGCTTATACCAAAGCTTCACTAATACGTTATTGGCTGACAGAAGAGTAATAAGATTTTTCTATCTTTCGCTGTTCCTTCCCTCCAATAAAACAAGTACCTTGCTGAAACGACAACATTGAATCAAAAAATATTTGATGTTGAATTTGAAGTTGAATAGTTGTTACCTTAACACACTTGTATCTTTACACAATACTGTGTTCTAATATTGTTATTTATAATACAATGATCTATATCTACGTGTCCGTGTTTTTGTCAATAATATGGATATCAATAATATGGAACCTAATAAAATTAGAAAAGAAAAGATGGCAAATAAATTTTGTACCGCAACATACTTCTTATCATTCTCCACGCCACTTTAAAACATATTTGGATATTAATAGTTGTAGGTACGTGTTTATGTTTGTAAGTGTTTATTATAACAATTTATTAATAATGCTCTTTCTTCGATTCTTTGTTTATCTACAACGAATCAGTGATGCGTTTGTTGTGTTTTGTAATACTGATGTTTAGTCACAATTTGCCGTCAGTTCAATCGTCGGACATACAAAAAATCTGAGAGATATCGATAACGATAAAAAAGATTGTTACCTCACTAGGTATGCTACCTGCTTTTCACATTTATCAATGTGCGTCGTGCGGGCTTTCGCACTGCATGCTGATGCACCGTGAATAAGATGTTTAACTTCTTTTATTTACGCGTTCCGGCGTACGACGCCGACACGATCGCGCACGGGGACGCCCGGAAACTTACCTATAAACACGTGAAACACCGACACGATATTTATGAGACTGTTGACACCGCGTTTATTTACCACAGATTCCGCACGATGGTTGAAATCAATTCTTTATTCACGCTGCTAGGAATTTTAGAGGTTCTAGAAGCGAGCTTTGTGGATAATCGATCGTACCGTCGATTTGGAGCGTAACGATGTGATCTGGCGCACCTGTCACGACGGCGGTAGATCACATCGATCAATCGATGACGAATTGATTTCGAAATGTTGGAACAGGTTGATGACTTCATCGGGACCGTGCCGACATTCCATTTTGGATTCAGTTGACACTTCACACGGTTTTCTTTTATGTTTTCGTAATTATTTAAGACAAAAACATTAAACAGTCAAAGTAATACTTAATAGATGCATAGTTTTAGATCGACATATTATTCTGTCAATAATGTACCCAATATGGGTATCATGTTCTAAAAAACTAATTGCTCAATAGGTGTCCTTACTGACACGTTCCTTATTTATTCAAATCTTCAAGGATCCTCATAATTTATAGCACGACCGGGCCACCGGCACCGCTCACCGCGGCACAAACGCACTTTATTGAGATGTGTATGGTACTATGTATACATGTACAGATGACAAATATACTAATCCGCCTCTGAGATCAGAGAACGACCAAACAATGACCACGCAAAACTGACGTTTATTCTCAAGTAGTTATGGTGCGGTGTTGGCATATAGGCGCCAAGGATGCCTAAATGGAGTTTTGAGTAATTTTTCTCGTAAGTGGAGGACAAACAGCAGGAGGGCGCCGACAAAGCCCCCGGGGGCTCCAATGCCCACCACTTCTGCGCGCCGCTGCGTACGCGCAGCGACACCAAGTGGTAATAATATCAGTTCAGGAATATCAGATAAAGTCAAACTATAAGAACGTTAAATTATAATATTTCGAACGTCCGAATAATATTGTTAAATAATGTGCCCAACCAGGTCAGTAAAGAATTTTCGTTTAGAGATCTTTATACATATTATACTCGTATATATGTATGTAGGTATTGTTGTTTGATCAGTGTAGCCTTTCGTCCTTATGGTCAAGCAGCTTTTAAGACCTTTTGATTGCATAAAAATATGGTTTTTATATCTTCGAACCGTAAAGGCCATTAAGAAATAATATTAATTAGACAAATTTAAACTTAAGCGATTATTAGAAAAACTCATATTTAACAATAATACTCTGCATGAATGTTAGTAATGAGGATGATCCAATTTATAAAACTGATTGAAAATGTCCCAAGATCAGTTCGACATTGATATATAATAAATAACAATAGATCATATTAAATAGATGGATTTTATACATAAGTTAATGCGTTACGTAAATAATAAATTCGTATGTCATGACCGTTACTTTTCAGGCATTGTTTGTTTGTGATTTCTCATTTTTTCGTTAAACTTATTATTCTCACTTGTTTGATGTGTTGGGTGACTTTCCTTATCATTTTTCCTCGATATCTTCTCACATACATACTGACGCACATAAGGCCACGCTTAAATTTGAGGGCCCGGTAAACTAATTGATGATGAAGTAATGATCGTGTTTGCGAAGCGAGAAGTCCCGAATTCGATGCTCAGACAGAGCAGTGTGTGACAGATAAATGTCAGTTTTTGGATAGTGGGTGTTAGTGATGTGTTATTTGTGTGTGCCCATACCACTATGAGCACCAGTGTATAAGCGTTTATTATTGTTATTGCTATTCTATTGCCCTCCGTTCCCTTTACAATTGTACGACAATCAAATCTAAATTCAAACTGAAAATTATTTAACAATGTAGATGTCTTTTTAATAAATCTATGCACGTAATTTTCTGATTCTATCACTGTTCCGAATTTCGAATCGAAAATAATTTCCTCAGCACATCTTTCGTATTTGAAAGTAAACAAACTCGAAAAAATGAAGATTGTTAAAAGCTATTTATAAATCAGGCGTGAATAAGTTGATAAGTCGACTTGCGTATATATTTTTAATGCAAAATAGCCATTAGGATTGTTTAATTCATAATGATCTGAAAATTCAAAGCAAACGAATACATTCAGATACGAAAAGTATTTTTAACATAAAATCAGAATTTACGGATGAAACTTGAACTTAGGAATGGCTGCCCTGAAAAATGTGCATTTTCGATTTGTTAAGTTATTCACGCCTGGTGCGGATATAATATGCATGATGGTCAGTGTGGTTGACGACAGCCCTGGTGATGGGGCCACGAGTCCACGACACAGGCCCGTGGCAGCGCGTAGGCTCACGTTTTGGACACCCCGCCCACCGCGCCTATTGTCCACCCACACCGGTAACGCACGTGATATCACTTTATCATCAAATGCACACATAATTAGTCTTCTCAAATGTTCATGTTAGAACCGTTACTAGTTGAAGTGATTAAAAACGATTCGATTGATTTATTTACAAGCTCACATGTATTAGACGAGTTAGGTGTATAGAATGTAATGGGTCATTAATTCCAGCAAATTTTATTTTTGGCACACAAGCCGACAACCAACTAAGAATCTATATGAATATTATAAAGCTGAAGAGTTTGGTTGACCACACTAGCCTCAGGAGCTACTGGTTTGAATTGAAAAAATGTTTTTAGGTTGGATAGTCAATTTACCGAGTAAAGTTATCTAAATATATATAACTCAAAGGTGACTGACTGACTGACTGACTGACATAGCAATCTATCAACGCACAGCCCAAATCACTGGACGGATCGGGCTGAAATTTGGCTTGCAGGTAGATGTTATGACGTAGGCATAAGCTAAGAAAGGATTTTGATCAATTTCACCCTCAAGTAGATAAAATAGGGGATGAAAGTTTCTTAACGCGAGCAAAGCCGGGGGCAACAGCCCGTAAGCTAAATAATAACACTATGACTAGTCATGTCAGGAGCTGAGCATTGATAAGAAATGCTACAAAAACGAGAAAAATCTAAGGTGATACGAATTTCGCGCCGGCTCCACTAGTTATAAATATACTAAGTTATTAATAATTCTTCTGATTGGTAATTTTTAAATGTCATAAGGATAATCACTACATTCAAAATGTATTATCGGATTAGGTGACGAAGGTCCCGTCTCACGCCAAAAATCCTTAACAAAACGACATTATTTCCTTTGCAACTGAGGGACAAAGACGTCTATTTCTGTAGCACGGCTAATGTAAGGTAAACATCACATTAGTGGTAAGTAACAATTGAATATAATGTCCGGTGGTTGTGTGGCTTTGGAGATATTTATTGACGTTTTCCCGGTAATAACGGATTAGGAACAGGACGTCTTGTGTGGCGTAGACGTGCGCAAACCTTAGATCCGTTCAGTTTCAAAGCATTCTCCGGACGGTCACGCTTGTAACTGCAGTTATTCACAGAATTCACCTACTTATTTTATTGTATACTTTGAAAAAGTAATGACATTCATGACAACCTTTAGAGATATAATATGTGTACATATGAGTACTTCTGTTGGTGTATAATAAACAAAATAATTATGGTTTAACAATATAATAAATTATCTTTGTAACTTATCTCATTGATTGTAATAAATAATTAATAATATCGTCCACAGAAAATAAAATGACGAAACAAGAAAATATCTGTTCACGACCCACGCAAAAACAAACTAGCTTGAACTGATGAAGCACAGCATTTAATTGAACTTAATGGTAATAACAAATTATTGAGTGTAAATTTATATTCTTCAATAGTCAATAGGCGGATATTTCGAAGCAATTCGACGAGGAACAATGGTGAATAGTGTGGAATAAGAAAGGCGGTGGAGGCGAATACGTGGGCGTGGGAACGGCTGGCGCAGACACTGCTAACGCGCTAGCCAAACATAGGCAAGCCAAACGTTAGCGTTTTATGAGGAAAGTACTAAAAGATAGATTTCCATTTCTATTTAATGTACTTCGAAACATAAAATAATCTTGCTTAACACTGATATAGATATTGAAATTAAATAACAGATACAGAAAAATATGAAAGTAAAATAAACATCTTATGCTCCATTTATGACTGCATGAAAGTTTGTTTCAAAAGCATTAGGATAAATATTACTTTAGACAACGCTAAAAACGATCGAAATGTTAATAAACTCATACACTAAAAAAAATAGGTTTAAAAGAGTTGAACACTTGGGTTGGTTGGTTGGTAAGTTTTAATAGGCATTTGCCCTGTCAACACAATCACAAATCGGTTACAAAAGTAAATGCTGTAACGTTAAATATTTCTCTATTTTAAATTTTAAAATTATACATCTAATAATACTGCTTTAATGATGTTACTTACTTAGGTAATAATCAGGCATAAAATATTTACAGGATAATTTTATTATGAGTGCTCTGGCTCACGGTTATTATAGATACTGTAGGAACGGCCTATAAATTTGTTGATGTTCCGACAAATATGTACTATAACCAATTACCTAGAGTAGGTAATAGGCTAGATAATGTTGTTCGCGAACCTTAGCTACAGATACTAGAAGTGTTGATTCAAAGTCTTCAGTGGTTATTAAAACATTGTAAAATTTCTAACACAGGTTCATAAACACCAGAAGAAACACCTGTTGCTTTGTTCTAATCGATCGTAAAAAATGCTCATGAAAGTTTGATTAGAATTGGCGTTATATGTTTAACACTCCTGTTGGTGAATCCGTGTCTGCTGTAATCTAATAATTGAATTACGTTTTAACGTTCTTTGGATAATTAATGCCAAATAATATAAACTGCGCTTGATCGTTTCAATTAAGCATTTCCTCTTATCACAAAATTTTAAAATCTACAGTTTTATTGGCTTTGTAAATTATATTTGAAATTGTAAGTACATAAAAACATTTCTCATTTCATGTATTGCCAAAGTGAGAAATTACATTAAAGCCAAATGACAAAAAAGAGAAAGCCAATAATAACGAGCGTAGGTCGTAGATAAAATATGGACATAATTAAATGATTTTAAATTCAGAATTTGAATTATATTCTTAAAAAGAAATTGTACACACGGTGTAAGAAAAACAATAATATACTAAATATTTAATGCAAATAACATTTCAAGTCAAGAGTCAAAACTAAACGATGTAAAAAAAAGAGCTATGCATAAATAGCAAGTTCATTAAGAGTTACTTATATTACACGCCTTATAAGTAAGGTCTATAATCAGTGGCTAAGCTGACGTGAGACTCATGGGAACCAAAGGAGCACTTGATGTGTGACCGAAGGCAGGCAATCGGAGGTGCACCGCCATCGCGCCACTCGGAGATCCTTATCGTCTCTCACACTACTCTCACGTCGTGCGTCCTGGTGACTAATTGCCTCTGCTCACTCACCGTGAAATTATACGATTACAACACGTATATTCAAAAACAATAGCGTTAATACTCATTTTTGGAAGAAACGCTCGGTTTTACTGTGCTGTTTTCGGGCTTACTCGATTTCTCTTAGTCAGATACCGTTGTTGTCATTCTTATAATGTACTCGTACGTATATATGTAATATTGAAATTATACTTTGCACTAACTAGTAGATTCAAAACGTAAGTAAAAAGTCAAATGAACTTTTAACTTTAAGTTAACTTTGTTTATTAACGACATTACGAATGTTTTAGGTTTTTGAAAAGTTTTTTGGTAAACAAATTATAGCGGTATACTGAAGAAAATAAAAACAAGATTAATATGTATTCATTGAATCTTGAGTTTAGTAATCTTTACCAAGTTTTATTGTTGCATCTCTTTATTCATGTTTGAGTATGGTCTCAGACATACCATTATCGAATTTATATAGCTGAAATATCTATTATAAACATGAAAAGTAATATGTTTTCTCAAATTAATAATGATTATGACCAAATTCCGACCATTAGGAGAACATGGATAGATAAAAGTGCACATATCCCAAATTTATATTCGTTATCTTTTACATTTTCTACGCTTAATTTATGCATGTATCGCCACCGTGCCTACACTTTCTTACAGGTCGAGGTTCGAGCCCGATGCCTGGCTTAATTGGCGGCTCCCTGAGAACGTCGGGTTAATTATCGCTAGAGACACAACACGTGTTATTATTTGAACGTCAAACACATACCAGTGCCGGCATTAGGGGCGTTTACCCTACATTACACTGGGTATCTATAGATGGTAATTCGCGCTGTGAGCAATTGTCCTTCGGAATTAATACCGCGATGTTTTTTTGTTCTTTAGTAAATAATCTTTCTAGTTTTTATTTAATTATTATTTTTGCTTCAGTTTAGTCGCTAAGACATTCCAAAATTTCACTGTATTTATTAAAATACAGTACGTCTTATTAGCCGTTTCAATAACAGCATAGATTACAGCACAGATCACAGCAAATATTAAAATTCAGTCATCTCCAATGATGTTCGGAAAGTCGCTTATAAATAGCAGAAAGTTTCCGGTTGGTGTAAAAGTACAATCGCTTGTTTGAAAAGCATCGTGGAAGTAAGTTGTGTTGGCAGTGTCGGCACCGAGCAGGCGAACGCCGCTCGAGGCGGTATGACGAATCCAATTAACAGCAGTAACGAATGCTGTCGGACGTACACTATTTATGTTTCCTTCAGTCTCACTGTAAATATTTAGTCCTGGACGCGTCTGGCATCGCCCTTTTCTTATCTCTTAATCGGAGGTATACGCTTTCACGGGCAACTCCTGCCGCACTCGCTACCGACAACATACACGATACAGATTTGTAAATAACTATTAGAGAATGGCACCGCGGCGGCTCGAGAGTTCGCCCGTGCTGACAGGCCGTGTTTGTTGTTGGAACAGTCAGATAGTATCTGATAGGATTCATAGACACGTGCTCGAAGCGAGAGATACGGACGCGCCGCAGTAAATCTATCTGCAAACAAGCAATTCGACGTCGGCGCGGATCGGTCGCGTGCGCGTAGGCATCGCTGATGTCGGTCGATTATCTGCTAATTTATTCGCGTCGCTCAACTTCTGTTTTCTCATATAATATTATTCATTTCGATGGCAAACGAGCTCGCTAAATATAGACAGCGGCATTCCATGGAGGTCTTGTTCGCTGACTGGTCAATTGTTTTATTATCCTATGTTTATTCGAATGTTTCGTTTAAATGCCACTTGCCGATAAAACTGTCCTATTTGGAGGAACTTACCTACTTACCGGATGATCTCACTGGCGCGACATCATCACGAAGTGGCCCGTTTTGGAGTCTTTACGATCGACACCTCCACATTACATTTGCAGCGGTTCATTGACCGATTCATCAATGTATTATATTTGCAGTCACACGTCACTATCTATTCATATCTATTCGTAATCTAATGAACTTCCGTAGCCTTAGAATTATTTTGCTAACCAAGTCTTATCCATTATTCTATTATTTAATCAAACATTTCACACAGTTTTATTCGTAGAACGAACATAATCAGGTTATATCAGTATATTATTGCAGTTTTTACAAAAGTTTTAATGAATTTCATAAAATGCGTGCGTGAGAGTTATCGTAGGTATGATACAGATTTATTCTTTTGAATCATTGTCTAGCATCGTTACCTATGTACATATATGTCGTCAGAAATAGTATGAATGAAATTACTGCAGGGATAAGGTCTCCTATATCCATGGACTTGTAAAGAATTAGAAACTTATTACCAATACAACTATTTCACAACAATTAAAGTAAATATTAAACAATAAACAGAAGTAGTTAATCAGCAGACAATAACACAAAAAATCCAAATTTCAACATAATTATTAACACTAATTGTTATGTCAAACAGTACTAGGATACATAGTGACCAAAAAAAATACCATTGTAATGATCTCATTGTTGGCACTATGATAAATACAGTTACCATTATAACAATGTTACTGCGGAATCAGGTGTGAGCTTTATTTGTGATTGTTCAGAAACCACGCTCAATGCTGATGTTTACGGTTATTTTTCTAGACTATGACGCTGTCTGCGAGGGATTCTTCAGGTAAACACGGTGATGACCAGTAAATAAACATGACCAAAGGGCACAGGTGCGTGTGAACTCGCTGCGCGTGAAATTACTGTTTTGCCGCGGTGTGGTCTTTGAAAAAATCGTTAAGATTACACGAACCATCAACCCCCGGCGACGATTCGCCACGGACACCTCCAGAGGCCATCATCATTTGTCCCTCTCGGTTTCATTACCTTAAGGGATGCCGCTCTTTTTTGTTTATTCAAATGCCCACCTTCACTTTGATATACTCTTTGTTTTAGCCTTTATTCATCGTGTTATGTGATATTTAAATATATTCAAAGAAAATATTTAAGCAAATCCATATATATTATGAACAATGTTCAAACCTGACATGGTTATATTCTGTAGTTTATCGAGCGGTGTGATTCGAGTTTGAATTGCTGCTTTAGTAAGCAATTAATTGCTAGTATCTGTCAGTTGCTGTTGACCATAAGTATTTCTTTATGCCACAATACAAGGAACCCGAGTAAAATTATTATTTGAACAGGTTCTTTTTTTTTGTAACTAATTCAAAACCCCTCTTATGAGTAACTGCTAATGTTAAGTGTTGTTTTATATAATTTGATGTCCTCAACAAACTGAAGCTTGTACGTCTTCCTACCGCAATTTAAATTATTGAGGTGACACCACATTCATATTTGATCAATTTACGACACGCTTTTACCTATATTGATTTGGATTGTAAGAGACCTCCTTCTCTAAAAGAATAGTACAGAAAGGAAATACGAGTAGTTTGAGACAATTACATATTATGTAGACCTATAACCTATAACCCTACCCTACATTGTAAGAGAATGTTTTAAAAATTTTCATACACAGAATCTATATCTATACTAATATAAAATGTATATTAATATATTGAACAGCTGAAGACTTTGTTTATTTGATTGTTTAAACGGGCTAATCTCAGGAACTACTGGACCGATTTGAAAAATTCTTTTAGTGTAAGATAGTTTATGGAGGAAGGCTATAGGCTGTAGAACATCACGGTAAGAGGAATAGGAGAGGACCAGCAATAAAGAATATTGCGAAATCGGAAAAATGTTGAGCTTTTGTTGCGTGCCCTGAGTAAACGGTGAAAGTTACTCAAAAATCATGTATATTGTTCCCCTCTAAAAGTTCTAAATAAAAGTCCGCGACAGCATATGTCTAGCTTTTAAGTTTAACCCACTATTACCATTTTTATGGTTATCATAAAATTGTTTTAAAATAATCATTTATATGTTAAAACAACGTTTGCTGGGGTCATCTAGTGCAAATATATTTTATAACATCTTTGTAAAAGTTAAAAAAGGATAGGTAGTTAAAGGTTACGGAAAAAACACTGATCAACAATGACGACTTAAGTAAATTTAATTTAAATGGATGTCAATTATAAAAAAAATAAATCAACAACGTCTGGTCATCTTAAATGTCTCGCATTGTCTCCAGTAAACAATAGGTGATACAGAGAAATTGATGCCCGGATTAATGTCAACGAATATTTATCTGAATGGACCATATAATTAAATACCGGTTCTTAGTTCCAATCACATTATCTACATTGTTAAAGATTATATATTGCAGAAGCCAAAGATAAAGTGAATGCAATTTCAAGGAAACCTGACAAAACCGAACAAAAATACTTAAGTTTTTTCTATTGTCTATCTAAGTAAACATTTGTTTCAGAGATGGAATCAGAGCATCGAGAATGGATCGATGCGACCGACGTTGAGTTTCGGCCGGGCGCCAAGATCGCAACGATATCGTCGCTAGAACAGTAATCGACAATAAAATCTCAATTTAGATGGCACCGATACCGTGTGAGTTACAGACGGACAGTCCGGCCGAACACGAAAACCTACTCGACGGAGGAATGCGCCCGCGACAGGACCTGCTAACGAATTAGGTACTTCAAAATGAGGGTTACATCAATTTTATTTTATAATTTACGATTGGGCTTAATGAAGCCACTTCGCATCAATCGGAGGAAGTTAATAATCTAACCTCTACTTACTATTGATTTTGTGTGTAAATATTTGCGTGTGTAAACTTGTAGGGTATGGTGGTATAAATTGGAAGACGTCTTCGCCACCTCACGCTAATGATGCCTTGACGCCTCGCCGACAGCGACACGCCTACGTCTATTTATAACAGACCTTTTTGTCTTTTTGCTCCTACCTCACTGGCCAGTCAGAGATAAGAAGGACGTCGAAGTGGGCATTTAAAAATAAATTTGTCGAAAGTGATAAATGATGGATATAAGTTTTATTATTTCAAATTAAATTAACGATCCGAGCCGAACGTCTACCTTTTCTCACATTAGAGTATCTTATCTGGAATGATTGCTTCCATTACCTCAGAGAACGGACACGTTGTTTCGTAGCAGCGGAGAGATAAAGAGATTAATGCGTAAAGCAATTAATTTTGATTGAGGTGTATTTTATTAAGTAATTGTTTTTGTTTCCAATGTGGGCCCGGACCGCGCCGTAAAATATTAATATGTACACAAATTTCACAGAGAATTCATAATACGTTATTTTATGTGTTCCTTCACTAATAAAATAATTAAGGGCCGTACACCTTTTGACTTGATTTGTAATAATCTATTTAGTTTGTTATATATTTATTATATTTGTTACTTATCGTTTGATTTTGAATAATTCACATGATACAATATGGTGCATTGGTAGTGACTATAATTTTTTAATAAAATAAATATTTAAAATGATATAAATTATTTGCAAATAAGCTATGAGTAAAAATATTATTATAACAAAGTTTCTGTGAGAAATAATATAAGTAAGAAACATTACACGATAAAGATTCCCAATTGGCAAAATATGTACAAAATACGTACATCCAACATAGGTGTGTATGCTTAATTTTCTTTCCAAAACAAAAATATAGGTATATTTTTTAAGTTAATGCTTGACAACTATACTATATTATAATGTTGACAAGAGCTAATTTATTTCAGTGTTCACAAAGGACCTTAGGTTTAGGTTCCTTTTTTCAATTTCGTTTTGCCTTTAAACTCTTTTGATGCTATTAAGCGATAAGACCATCCTTTGTAATCGTACAAAGTCATAGTTATAGAACTATGATTGTTATATTCATTTCAACCTAAACATAACAAAGCCGTATAACAAGTTTTATAAAAATTATAAAGTTATTATACATCTCGAAATCCGTATTAGGCGTGTGTCTGTTCCCACAGCGCGCTTTAATACATTTTCCATGTTCCAGTTAGCGCCTCATAAATTGATTAAGGGTCTGCGGCGACGTACAAAAGTTTTTTGTACACCGGGACAGGTAATACTTAGCTGCTGCCATTCCAGGGCCAACTAACATTTGTACACGAACCGATGCGTACGTGTTAATGTGCCCTCGTAAGGGAATTATTTTTAACTAAGTGAAAGTCTTTTGTTTACAATACTTCTGTTTACTCGTACTTTACATTGAAAATCATTTTGTTTCAGTGATTATGGATATGCTAAGGAAAGTCGGTCATTCTGAGGAAAGATTTAAATTGATTCGTTATACACTGAAACTATTCAAAGAGTGACTGAATTAGGCGAGACAGAACAGCCTACTCCTAACCTAGATGTAATTAATGAATAAAGGCATGATGACAAGGCTTGATCGGTAGAGAAGGTTAAGCAGAATAAAATTTCTAATATCAGACATAAAAAAATACATACACAATACAATTTCCAAGCTACTTACTAACCGTTCGTTATTACGATCTAAATGCAAACTGTATGACCATTTCGCGCTATGGAAACGGTAATGGAGTGAACTAATTTCCTGACAGGAAATTGGCTCCCTGAACCGAGTACGTACATTTCCCTAAGAACTTCGTTTCAAGTCATCGTCTAAACATCAATCATTTTCTTTCTACCATAGAAATATTCAAACGCTTACCATACATGTACTATTCTTGAAAGAATATGTTATCGCTAATGGTGAGATGTATAAGATATAATATCAATATAATATGTATTTGTTCCAATATATAACAGGAACAAATCGTTCCTGTTATATATTGAAGATTTGATTATGCTTTGGGTCCCATTCTGATCCCAAACTAATTTTGTTTAGAATAATTTTTGTAGACTTAGCACAGAAAATG
>DWJN01002511.1:0-15148 GCA_018248895.1 Carystus phorcus
TTTCCATGCGTGCGCTGAGTAAACGGTGAAAGTTACTCAAAAATCATGTATTACAAAATTGTTCCCTTCTAAAAGATGTTAATAAAAGTCCGCGATGGCATATGTCTAGCTTTTAAGGTTAACACACTATAACCATTTTTATGGCATAACAACGTTTGCTGGTTCATCTAGTAACTAATAAAGTACGAACGCGTACCTATATAACATAATCTGCCAAAATTTTTAATAATTTCAATTCTAAACTGAATAAATCTAATTCTTAATTCAAAATATTTGTACTGTATAATGGCAGGCGAAACTGCCGCGCGGCATCGAGAACATTCGCCCGCACATCGAGCAGGTGGACAACGTGCCGCTGCTCGTGTCGCTGTTCACGGACTGCACGGCTCGCTCCGTGCACCACATGATACAGATTATGCAGGTAACGGTACCGAAGCGACATCTTGTGACGATACAACGAACTCTCCATTCAAAATTAGTGTCTTCAGCCCAGTCAGTTGTTCTGTCTACGAAGTCATTCACGGATTCCATTACATACCGACACAAAAATTTACGTGACAGATAATGTATGTTTTAGGGTGTTTGTGGGATAGATTAATTGCGGATCATTTTTTAGCAACAGGCTTAGTCTTATAATAAAAATAGAGATGCTTAGTATCCGGAGTGAAGCTGTTGAGAATACGATGAAGCGTACCTTTCTCTACCAGCTTAATACTCTAATCTTCTCTTCTGTACTCCTTACTTCTAATCTCCAAGAGATACCTACACTCACGTTACACTACAGACTTTTACGTTGTTGACTAGAGTTCACTGTACACTCACTAGGACTGGCCCTGCATTATTATGGTGGGTCACCAACCGTAATCCCCACCCGCTTACTTGTCTCTAACAGAAGTCCGAAACATCGATAGTTAGTCGTTGGCTCATTTGTGTGTGTTCAACCCACTAATAATACAGGGAATTGTATTGCAGGGTTGTTAGTACGTGTGCATTATTTGTTCCTTACACTCAATTCAGCAACTTCCAAAAAATCTGATGAGGAATGATCGAATTAGATGACATTCTACGTCCGGCGTTTAGTTGTAGTTAAGAGCATTCCTTTCACCCCAAACGTTGGGAATTAGTATAACTTGTTAAATCTAAACATATATAGACTAATGTTGTTTGGGTGTTTCGGTACAGGATTATGGCGAAGTGGTGTGTGTAATGGGCTCGGCGGCCAACTGTCAGAACATGGAGATATTCATGCAAGCGGACGCGAGGTATCTAGTGATCTCTAATACCTTTACTATTATAGCAATAACTATTTTCAGAACTATTTTAATATCAATAAATACTTAACTATACATCACATCAACAAATTGTTTATAAAACCTTGTCATCTTGGCTTTGATTTGACTACTGCTGTTTGAAAGAATTAAGTTAAAACACGCACTTTGGTATACATATTACATTTTCATTTATAGATTGTCTAGAGAAAATATTACCAAATAATTTACTGGGTCAGGTAGTACTTCATAAAATGTGATGTTAAATAGCACGATCTTTTACTGATTACCAAGGTCATAGGCACTGTTTAGATGGTCAAGGTGTATTTGTGTGGGTGCAGTATAGCGCTGGAGCCGTTGTACCCGGTGCTGTGTCAGAAGATGCCGCCGTACCAGGTGCCCGAGGACTGCATCGGGCCGATCGACCTGGCGCGTACGCTCAACTCCGTGCCGTGCTCGCTGTCGGTATGGATACACAACACACATACGGTTAACTCAGCGACACAGGATTCATTTATTTTTATGTTGTTTTAGTAATCTTCAGTCACAAATTTCGTTTCGTTTATGACGGCTTTATAGCTTTAATTTCTAAAGCAGACGACCAGAGTTACAGCCAGCGAGAAGAGATACAAGGTAGTGTATCTCATACTTAAACGAATATAACTTTTATCTTTTTTTATATTGTAAACTGATTAGTACAATGTAGAGAACTTATATGGCTACTAATAATAGTAGCTTTAGTTTTCGTTAACAGAATCCCAAAAAATAAAACTGTATGACGAATATTTAATTGTAGCCGATACTCAGAAAATAGTGTATGCCGATATTTATACTCAGCTTCAAATAAGATAAAAAGTTGAAATATGCATACACAAATCATATCGTAAAAATATAAATGTGACCAATCAATGTTAATTTTTTAATGCTGGGAAATGTATGATAATACAAAAATAATGATCAATGAGGTATATCCACTTTATATTTCTTCTCGTTGATCGTACTGTATAGAGTGCCTTAAAATGGCTCGATAAATAATTGCGTGCAAGTGACGCAGAGGGCACCGTATACGATTGTAAACCTAATTTAATTAATTTTTTCTGTCTTTTTCCCATGGATCATATACACACTCTGGTAATGTATAAGAAATTACATATTTTCATTACTACGAACATTTGGGGTTTGTCTTATCTCACCCACAATTTAACTGTGTAAAAACTTTTACATGCTGCTAATTAAGCTGCAAAATAAGTGGCAAAGTCAACCGGCGACCAACTACTGCAACTCTCAAGTACGTATAATAGTCTGAGTTATAGTAAATTATATAGTTAGTTTTTATTGATTATCTTAATTCATAATGATAATTACTAGTGATATTTCTATATGCATCGTCCATCAGGTTATTTAGACCTGACGCTACATTGACAATTTAAACTAGTAAATATCTAGTTGCCTATTATTTTTCTATGGTATTTACGACAGATTTAACTTAATGTTAGACTAAGTAACCCTATAATAACTGTCAAAATAATGAACAGGTAACCCAAGCCCACCTAATATACAGTGTTTATAAGGCCCAGCTATTAATATTGACGTTAACATTTATAAAGCGCAACTGTTTATATTTCCATCGACATTTGTAATCACGACCATATTGAAAGGATTTATTCGCATGGTAACATAAAAAATTGACACAATACACTTATTGAAATTCGCTTTGTGTACTTCTGAACGTCAGCAATAATAATGTCTCATTGAATGTGCACAATGTCCGACAGATGTCGCGCGACGCGGACGTGTCGCTGTTCGCGCTGATCACGATGTCTCGCCACTACATGATGTGCATCTGGAACTGCACTCAGTTCTGGATCTGCAGCGCCTGCTTCATATCGCTCGTACAGGTAACACTCGTCGACTTATAGTTACTTTAGCCAGACATTCTCGAAGGAATTACGTTAAGTGGTTCATCTCATTGACCTTCAAGAGGTAGAACCATTCGCCATGTCGTCGTCTTTCTATTATCACTTTTTTCTTTCTTTTCCAAGAACGTATCGTCCCTCGTTTTTCGGGTACTCAAAAAAATGTGTGTATGTACATCATCATCAAAATTTCTTTTCATACAACCTGTAAACGTGTACATAAATTATTAAATAAGAAATAAAAAGGCAGTTGTATATGTAACTTAACAAATCGAAAATGCACTTCTTGAGAGCAGCCATTTTTAAGTTTAAGTTTCAGCTGTAAATTCTGATTTTATGTTAGTTAATATTTTTTATCTGAATGTGTATTCATTTGCTTTGAGTTTTCAGATCACTATTAACTATTAGGCATTAAAAAAATCAAGTCGACTTATCCACTTATTAACGCCTGGTACGGATTAATATCTGTAGCAGTACGCAGTGATGCGAGCAAGATGATTCGCTTGATTTCGTTGTATGGAGGCACTTGAGTCCAAAATGTAGTGGGTGATGGCGTGTGTTGTGTGTAGGGTTGCTAGATCCAGGCTGATCATTTCCTGGACATTTTCGGAGCCACGAACGGAATCAGAGTTTCAATCAATATCAGGAAGTTTGTAAAATAAACAAAAATATAGAACAAAATATTGAGCATTTTATAACGATTAATGAAACTTTGGTAGATAATCAACATCATTATTGTGTTTGGTTTGACTTCTGGAGCCGTAGTATATTTGTGAAAAAAACTAGTATGTTTTCATTTCGGGAGAGTAAAGCAAATTACTGGACACGGGACAACACGTGAAATTCCGGGAGTATGACGGAAATCCCGGCCATCTGGTAACTAGTTGTGTGGCAGGTGGGGTCGTTGTACGCGTTCCTCCCGCTGGCGCTGAGCGCGGGCGGCGCGCTGTGGAGCGGCGCGGTGTGCGTGCCGCTCGTGGCCGCCTCGCTCGCCTTCGCGCCCGCGCACCACCAGGTGATGCAGCGCGCCGCCACCAGGCCCGCGCGGACTCCGGACGCACAGGTCACTTGTATTACACAATGTTTATAGTCGACTGTTTTTTATTTATTTATATTTAAAAATACCTACACTAACGTTACAGGTTGCCCCAATTTGTTAGTACGGTCAAACAGTAATATTTTTATAGTTTTATAGTGTTTTATATTCGACTAACAAACTATTGGGTTGACAAGTCATTGATCAAATAGGAAGGAAAATTTAGAATTTGAAAAATATAACTTTATTCAATTAGATATTGTTTGTTCTTGTGGAGCTTTTTTAACGTTCTGAAAATATAAAAACTCCCCGTTCGTAAAATATGTGGTCTTTGTTATTAAAGTTAACAAAAGTAATTAACAAAAGTGGCAATGGCTTAGTTGCCAACCTATTATATAAGAATAAGCTCTCAACGTCGTACACAAACATCACTGAACGCGTTGTAATCAAAACAGAAGCACGTTACTTCTAATTCTCCAATACTGTGTCGTTTGTGATCGAAACAGGATGCTATCACTTATATTTAAACTTGCACAGAAGAAGGAACCTGGTACCATAGACTCATCCCTCATTCAATAAGATGCACCATGACCAGGAGAGGTTGTCACGGACACAGCACATTTATTTTAAACTTAACAATACTTGATAATTCATTTTTATATCTAGACAGTTTATACAGCTATATGTAATCCGCCAACAGATGGCATTGTTCGTGTTCTGGTGCTACGCGTGCAAGTTCCTGCCGGCGGCGGCGAGCGTGGTCGCGCTGTACGGGCTGACGTTGCGCAGCTTCTGCGAGCAGATCGCGCGCGACACCAACGCCACCTCGTGCTGGCTCGTCTACCCGGTCAACTTGCACAACAACACGGGGGTAACGAATGTATTTTTATGATGGTGATATGCAACGCCATCTAGCGGAATCTTAGATACACTAAAACTATGTCTTACTATCATATTTATTTTGTTCCGCCCAGTGTTCGATATCGATATTATGAATCGGGAAAAATAAAATAAAATATCCGATCAAATACTAAATGTAAATAATTTTCGAATTCACACCAAAAAATAAATTACTGTCATTGTTGTAAGCTTTTATTAGGATTTCAGTCATACACACTATACATATATAAAGAATTTCGGACTGAGGTATAGCGAAGCGTGTCGCGACATACTGACGTGTCGTGTGTGTGTGTGTCAGGCGCCGCAGCTGTCGCAGCGCAGCTGGCACGGCTGGGGCGACGTCTACTACGACGGGTTCTACCTGGCGCAGCATGTCGCGCTCGCGCTCGTCACCTTGCATTTAAGTAAACAAAAACATTTTATATATAACATAATTATCGCTGCAACATCCTTTACTAAAATCACTATAACTATTGTCTAAATATTTATACATCAACGCTATTTTATCTATACTGTTAATTTTATATTATTAACTTTTTGTTCCTTATTGATAATAAAATAGTAGCTTTAATAAGTTAAATAGTATTACATTACATAAGGCCGACTCTAGTAAATAAGTCGCGCCAAACTTTTCGGCAGTTCTGTGTTATAACCCGGTTGAAACTCGCGCATGATGCTAGCTAGGATGGGGAGTTTGTTTAATTATGTTGTAATCTTTGTTCAATCATTATTATATATAGAAAAGCATCAATATTTTGACGCTCAAAGTTTTGTTTGGTTTAGCTAAATCCCTTCATATGTTGAACCGTTCGTTATTGTTATTGAATCAGTTTAATTTAGTAGATAATGTATGCGTTGGATCTCGATTCGACGATAGAGTTATCTCAATAATAGTTGCTAGTCACTCATAGATATTTAAAACCACAATGTTATTTAAATTGGACATATTTTATTATGCAAGTATTATACACATTTCAGTATATGGTACTTAGTCCAATTACCATATACTGAAATGTGTATAATACTTGTCTTAGTCCAATTCCATACCAATATTATAAAGCTGAAGAGTTTGAATGTTTGTTTGTACGCCTTAATCTCAAGAACTACCGGTTCCAATTGAAAAAATCTATTTTGTATCGAAAAGTCCATTTATCGAAGAAGGCTTTATAATATAGCATTACGACCAATATGCACCCAGGCCAAAAGATAAATGTGCCAAGTTGTTAGGAAATTCCTCGAGTCTACTGTGTGTTATACGTTGATTAATAATTTCGTTCCAGTTGTGATATCGCTGTCCTTCGTACACCGGCACTCGTCGATCTGGGAGCGAGGCTTCTGGTCGAACCGCGTGTGGTCAGTCACCGTTGTGATCGTGTGAGTGTTTCATACATTTACCCATACTGACGGGCGCACTGAAAAATCAGAGGCTGTGGGTTACTCCACGCCATTATCTGAGTGCGACCCATTTTCTTCGTTATCAGCTCCGCAGCTGAAAAACGAATCGCAAATAATTTGTAACGATTGTCGTTTAGAATTTGTAGAGGTTTTTCTGGTAAAATAAACGTTTCTTATTCTTACTCTTACTGTTAGCTGGCGGTGACCCCACATGCGATATAGAGATAGTGTTTTGAATGTATGTATCTAGTTCGTCGGTTCTAAACGCGTACGCATTAGAACCGGCGTAAAGCGTTACATTTGCACTTAACCGCTGGATTGACCAAGTAACCGCACTTACTGGTCTCTCTATCACATCCGCCCTGAAGGCCGAAGAAGGGGGAGAATTGCGACATATAATATCGAATATGAAGGACTTTCATGCTAGTCACGATCTTCAGTAACGAAGAATACGGCGCTAGAAGAAAGCTTTGCATTCGCGTCTTTGGTTACGTTTTGTTATGGCTTTTAGTTTCTTGTATTAGTAAAGTATTGTTTGAAATGTTGTATGCCTAAGACTTCTTTGAAATCGCATTTGGCTAATGTGGCGTACGAAAACTTTACCCAGTGTATGACACATTATGAGGGAATGAGTGAAAGAATAACCCGAGACTGGCGTTTCGATAGTAATAATATAATCAATGTACCTATATAATTTGTGTATTAAAACTTTATTATGTCTAATACAAAATGGTGCAAAAGGCTAAGTTAGTGCTGAGGGCATTCTCTAGCAGTCCATCTTTAATGTTAATGTAGAATACCTAACAATACCTTAACGAAAGCCATGTAACATTGTAGTGATGTAGGTTACCTACGTAGAATACCTAACATTAATAAACAATGAGGGCAGCATTCTCCTGCAAGCGGCGTTCAGCGCGGCGATGCTCGGTGGAGGGGGAGGGGGCGGGGCGTGGCGCGTGCCGCCCGAGCTGGCCGCGGCCGCCGGCGCCTCGCTCGTGCTCGTGTTCGCCATCAACGAGTTCATCAAGTGGCAGGAGATCAAGTACGACAATAACTTAACAATATCTATTTCATTTGACCTTTTTTTAATAATAATAATATGTTTATTGTCACAAATCATAAAAAAATACAGTAAAAAAGATAGAATATTACACAAAAACAATGACAGGATGGCAAAAGGAGGCAGCTCAGCGTTAGCTGTCACGGAATGTTGGTCCCGCGCAGCGCTGATTTTCAGCCGCTCCCTTTTCCCTGACCTCTTATGCCAGAGTTGAAATTGTAGTTAGTTTAATTATTTTAATGCATTATTTTTATTCGGAAATAAGTGATTTCCTATATTCTTTAAATAAAAATGTTTTATGTAAAACTATTCTGCTACGATAATGAGAAATATGTAATCGGTAACCTAAATAAATTAATTCAGAAATAAATTAAGGTTACAAAAATATCAGAACTGCTCTATTGACCTTCCACTAGAAGCAAGTTACATTAAAATGATTGCAGATTTTTTTTTATTTCTATGTATATAACTTAGATTACATGAAAAATAGGCAATGATTAATTAACATTGAAGGTCGAAGTACTGCCGAGTGGGAGATACCAAACAATTTACCATCAGGTGGTCTTATTGTCTTCAAACATGATCATATTACCATCACATTGTCTTAAAGCATTTACTTATAAAATGAAATACAAGCAGATGAAGGAATGGAATGTAATGATAATGTTTAACATTCCAGGGCCGACGTGCGCAACCAACGACGCGCGAGGTTAGATTTTGGAACGAAGCTCGGCATGAACTCGCCCTTTTGATACTACCGTATCTAGTCAATTATATTAGTGAAAATTATCCTAAGAAACGACGCAGTGGCCACACAAAGATTTTACTTTATTTATAAGAGAAAATGAATCATTGTACTTGATACGTACGTAATAACTATTTTGTACTTAATTTATTTGACGATATCGTGTTTTTGATAACCTAATATTTTTAATAAAAAGGGAAACTAGTTTTTGTTTTTATTTATATGGAAATTAAAGGAATGATCGATTTGTGTACTTGAGTGTTTAGGATGCCTGAGAGGTTAAGTTGTCTTCAACGTACTTAGACTGGTCAACAGCGAGAAGTTCCTTCTAGATTGGTTCACTTAGCTCTTTACCATGTACCACTCAAACCCACCAACACCACACGATCACGAAAAAGGGCGATAACTAGTCTGATAGGCTTCACAGGATGATTTCAAATTATCCAAGTTAGTTACATACTTATTTCATACATAATAGTAAATAATACGAAAAAAAATTTAACAATTTTTTTATTAGACTAATTAACGTGTGATGTATAGCATATTGCTATGTCAAATAGCAGTCATTGTACATAAATCTCATAAGACCGGTTGCGTCCGAGCACACATGAGGTTAGCAATTGACAATGTTAAATATTATTATCGCACAGTACCCCATTACTTCCAGTCCCAGTTGTGTTGACTTCCTCATCTAAAGCTTTTTCAGCCCAATTTGATTCCATGATTTCATATCGGCTGAACCTCAACTCTTCTATAAATTAATATGTTAATAGCAGTTTCCGAATATTACTTTCTTTCAAATTTTAAACTAAATCATTGTTAGTCGCTAAAAACTTGTACTTATAGGTACGTAAATTAAAGATTTCCCTATCACTAGGAGTCTTCTGGTAGGTCTAATATTTCTTGAACGAACGAAGCTACGTCCGTCTCCTTTTGACTATGCTCTTGGCAGAATTTGTGGGCGAGCAGAGCGTCGTAGTTGGGTCTCTCTTTGTAATCCTTCTTCAAACATTGAGTAATCATATCCTCAAACTCTGGTGAAAATTGTCCGCCTGGAAGTCGCGGAGGATCATCCTTAACCACTTGTTTAAGTTGCTCGAAGGGAGTACACCACGTATTATACGGGAATTTCCCTGTTGCAAGCTCGATCATTGATATTCCTAAAGACCACACGTCACTCCGGATATCGTACTGCCCAGGGTTGCCACTCGGGTCAATCCTCTCTGGAGCCATGTATGGCTTGCAACCCGCATCGATGGTCTTCGCGACTGAGTCCACTAGGTACCCAGAAATGCCAAAGTCACACATTTTCACCTCCCCTTTTCTGTTGATCAATATATTTGAAGGCTTGACATCTCTGTGTATCACTCTCAATTTTGAATACAGGTAATGCAGGGCGCTGACTACTGAAAAAGCGATTTTACCCAGGATGTTTTCTGTGATAGTCTTATTGTTCTTATATGCCTTACTGTAGAATTTGTCGAGGCTCATGTCCATAACTTCCATACAAATCCAGACGTCTCCCTCTCGGAACATAGCACCATAGAAATGTACAGTGTATGGACATGCACTGGCTCTCATGGACACATCTAGATCCATTAACAAACGCTTCAACTCAAGAGACTGGCTATTGAAAGATGCAGTAATCCTCTGAAAATAAAAATTTTATTTTAATTACTCTGCCAATCACTTCTTTTATGCCTGAAGCAGGCAAATGAGCAGACTGGTTAGCTGATGGTAAGTGATCACCATTGCTCATGGACATTAGCAACATTAAAGATGTCACCAACTTGTTGCCGGCCAAGAAGAGAGTGATGGACCTGCTTCTTAAATGAACCCATATCATAGCAAAGTGGAAACACTTGAGTTTAATGTAAGCCATTATATTGGGTGTAAATAAAACAACTGTAAACAAGATCAGCTTTGGATGGATGATAGCTAATGACAATTTTTTTTTATATTTTTTCATGTAAGAGGACAAGACCCGCTAAGGGTTTCTATGGTTAATTTATCAAATACCTTGTTAACCAAACAAACATTGAGCCCTGTTAGAGATCTTCGAGTAGCCTAACTTATACTTGGGAAGAAGGAATCTGTTGAATTGAAGTTATGTGTTAAAATACACTAGGCTTTCTCAATTATAGGAAGAGATCCATGACCCTCAATAGACTGGTCAAATCATTGTGTTAGCTATATTATTAAAATACTATCTTTTCCTTCTATTCAAATCAGTCATAATTTTACAAAAACTGCTGCAAATTTTTATAGTTAGGCATTCATATTTCATGAAACATAAGACCCTCACGCACAATGAGGAGTGAATGTTTCTCTACAACATTGCCCTTAAGCTATTTAACAGTGTACTATGTTGGCATTCAATAAGTAAATATATTTTTTCAAAGCAAACTGAAAACCTGTAACATAATATAAGGCATATACCTTCACTGCCATAATAGTGTTGCTCGGTTTGTGATGCATCTTCTCCACAATACCATATGCCCCACGACCAAGGTCACAAATCTTCACAAGGTCATCTGCGTGCACTGTGAAAGTCTTATCATCCACTGTTATAGTTGTCTGCTTGTCCAAGTTTCTTGGGGGGGTCCTGTAATATATTTTTTCAAATTATATTTAACACTCTAGCTATCACATAATTATACTGTTGATTAAATCATACATAGTCTGTATGAACCATAACTGACGATTAAGACTACTTCAGAAACAGTTTTGCAAGAAGACATTAAACAGTTGGTCCAAAAGATTGGATGTGTATCATTAATTTAGTTTTAAGCCTACAATGGACTGCTAATACGTTAAAACCATCATGAGAATATAAGATACTCTTTATTTGGCGTTATATCTCAACAATTCATAATGGCTAATGTAAACCATAATAGCCTGACTTGCTCCATATAGAAGCCATAACCTTTGCTAATTAAAATAATTCTAAGATAAGTATTGATGTCAGAATAAATTCAGAAATTTATATTTTTTCTTATATTTATTTGTCTATCATATTTGTATACTATTTAATAATTCACAAGCTAAGTAGTTTCCAAAACATATAAAAATATGCAACCATATTATTCTATTCCAGTGTATTATTCTAATTATCATAGTAAATAACATCTTTGATAACTAACGCAAAAGTAGCAGAAATACCAAGTCGACGAACATAATAGTTAGATAATTAAAAAGGACTATGGCATCCGAAATCACATAATAAAGATGTAAAACTATTTACGTATTAAAATACTTACACAGTGACAGGCTCTTTCTTTATATCAAAACTAAAGCCTGGTGGTTTTCTTCTCCCAGACATTTTTAGGATGCGACGATAAGGGCCAAACGAGAATTATTTTTAAGCGTATGCCCGCGCGACGCGACCTCCGGCCAAATCCCTTGCTATCGTAACAAGTAGCACAGTTATTATCTGTTGTTTATCATATCGTATGGCAAAATATTAACTTAATTGCCAAGATATTCACCAATGAATTAATATTATGGTGCTATGTAATTCCTCTCACATTTATCTCAAAATATATCCAATTTTGTCTAATAGGAATTCCACAGCACTCAAGAATGACACTTAAGAAATAGTGTTGCTAGTATACATTATTAATCTATGGGTGTTGTTAATGTCAAACGTCAAACCAAAAAATCTAAATACAGCGCTATTAATCCCATGTACAGTAGATAAACTTAAATAAAACTAAGAATACCTATTTAATTTCATGTAAAAACGCAAGCACTATTGTGCCTTTCCCTGATTGCTTAGAACTTTAAATGAGTACGATACGAATAGAGAAGTTTGACAAGGCAGCATCTTTGAAATAAAGTTTTTTTAGACAACTGTATTGTTATTTAAGTAGGTATGCCGCACCTGTAAAAAGATTAACCTAAGGAACAAGTTTTTGGGAAATCTCGAATTAACATCGGTTTATTTATAAATTATGCAAATTTATTTTGCGTGACGAATTGTAATGTAATGAAAGAAAATAATATTACTTGCATGTTTTATTTTTTGAAAATTCGTATTTTATATTTTCATAATCTCCTTTTTAACAATATTATGGAAAAAATTATGCTCTTCGAATGAAGTTCACTACTTTATGAGTTGCCGTAGTGAAACAGATAGGTAAGTGCAACAGGATAAGTTGAAATGTGAAACAAGAAAAAATATACACACAATCATAATTATCTCAGATGATGCAAAAACTTGTCATAACAATAATCATATTTTATTACTATTTATAATTAAATTTAAATATTTAATTTTACATGTATGGTCTATTTTATTACATACTAACAAAAATTCTTATAATTTAATATAAAAAATAGAGACCATCCACTGCATTTTGGCAATCTTTTAGGTAAAGTACAAAAGAATTACATAATATTATCACTTTCTTCAAATTATTATCTCACAGTCTGATATTCTAAAACTTCTAAGCAATGATTTGTTCCATTTTAAATTATTTTGTTGAATGTTTGATAGCCCTCACAGCTTTCCTTGCATTCCTAGTGGCTTCTTCTTTCATTCTATATTTTCTTTCCTTTTCTGCCAAACCAATCACTACATCATGTTGCAAAGCATTTTTCACAGTTGCCTTTGCAAAAAGTTTACTTAAAACATAATCATCATCACTAATATTTTTTTCTTTCTCTTTCTTATGCTTTTTCTTCTTAACCTTTTTCACAGCTAATAAATTTTCAATTTGAGGCTCTGGCGATGGAGAAAGTTTTCTTTTTTTTGATGATCTAAAATCATTTACTTCAACTTCTATTGTAGTCTCCAAGGTTCCCAATGGAAACTTTTCATTAGTAAGTTCTTCATTTTGATTTTCTTCTCTTATAACTGCTGGATTAATATTTGACGATGTTTCACTAGTGGTGTTGTTATTTGTATTCCCCTCATCAAGTGTTGTCCTGTCCTGCTCTGTTTCTGGATTTTGATTATTCAAAACATCTCTTATCAAAATTTCTTCATAATCCTTTTTTGTGTGTTTATTAATGATATCTATTTCAGACAGGACATTTTCAAAAGGTACATTTGTTAGCTTATCATCTAAAAGATTTCCTTCAGGTTCAGTTATTGGTACAGGTGGGTTTAAAAACATCTCCCTCCTTTTCTTATATTCTTCGCGCGGATCTTCAGTAGGTTCAACTGTACATTTATTTAAATTAGATTTCGAAATTTTTTTGCTGATCTCTTTAGCCATTTTTCTCATTGCATTTATTTTTATTTTAGAAAGTGGTGTACTGCAACTTACCTTCGTTTTTTCTTTATCCTTCTTTGCATTTAAGTTAACTTTTGTATGTTTAAAGAGAGCTGCGGTTTCAGTATCGCCGTCACAATTGAGATCTTCAAGAGTAAACAAACCCTGTAAAGTACTGGAAGTAAGAACATTTTTTTGATTTGGATCAATCAATATTTTATTGCTCAAAAAGTTTTTAAATATCTGTCTCTGGTAAATTTTCTCTTCAATTGTTCCCGCTGAAAGAAGTCGATAAACAGTTACATTTTTATGTTGCCCTATTCGCCAAGCTCTTTCTTTTGCCTGATTGTCAGTAGCGGGATTCCAATCAGGATCATATAGGATTACCCTATCTGCACCTGTTAAATTAACACCAAGTCCACCAACTCTAGTAGTAGAAAGAAATACTAAATATTCTGAATTTTCGTTAAATGTTTTTATAAGATTTTGCCTCTGGCTAACTGATACAGTGCCATCCATTCTTAAATATTTAAACTCATAGTTCTGTAAGTACTGTTCCAAAATGCACAGCATTGCTCTAGACTGAGTGAATATTAATGTTCTATGACCTTGTTTATGCCAAATTTTTAAAAGTGAATGAACTACAGACATTTTACCTGATCTTTTCCAATGTCCAAATTCCTCACTAATTTGTTCAAGCTCCTCTTGAGCTTCATATAAGTATAAATCAGGATGGTTACAAATTTTTCTTAGTGTTGATAATGCGACCAAGACTTTAGCTCTGACATGCCCCTCATACTTGTTGTCTTTGTCAAGGATGCTTCTTACTAATCCACTCATAAGATATCCCATATACAGATCTCTTTGTTCTGTACTCAATGCACAGAATAGTACTTGTTCATTCTTATCTGGAAGTTTAATATGCTCCTGAACTTCAGCTTTTGTTCTTCTAAGCATGTATGGTGTAATCATATTTTTTAAAGCCTTGGCAATTTCTAGAGCAGTCGCTTCTTGAAGTTCAGTGGCATTTGCATATCCTCCTTGAGTGATTGGCAGAGCAAAATGATCCATAAATGCATTATATGTTCCTAACAAACCTGGTCTCATGAAATCAAAAAGGGACCAAAGTTCTTGCAAGTTATTTTGCATTGGTGTCCCAGTTATAAGCAGTTTGTGAGGAGTTTGAAATTTTTTCACCAATTTACTAACTTGAGCTTCTGGATTTCTTATTTTATGACCCTCATCAAGAATAATATAATGCCATTTCTTAGATAACAGGTCCTTAGTGTATTTAATAATACCAGCATATGATATTAATAATATACCATGAGCAGAGTACACATCTCTGATGAGCTTATTGTAATTTCCATTGTGTGAACCTGTGTGATGAAGTACTGCAACTCTTAACTGTGGACACCAGTAATGGAAATGGGAAACCCATTGGTAAATAACAGTTGCAGGGGCTACAATAATTGATGGTCCAAGGCCACCCCATGAGCCACTGTTGCTCTTAAGAAGTCCAGCTAGGAAAGCAATAACCTGCACAGTTTTTCCCAATCCCATTTCATCCCCAAGCATTCCGCCTGATTGTATTTGGTGTAGTTCCCAC